>KZ063154.1:32601-73665 GCA_002091835.1 Anopheles maculatus
ACATCGCACTTCAAACGGTACATTTGAACAATCCCTTTTTATATAAACGCTAGAAATGTTTGGAAACATAATTTCCACAAAATTTCCTAATCAATATGGAATCACCGAGCTGTATCCCACAATTTCAACTAGCAAACATTGTCCCGTTACGAAAACCATAACTAAGCACATTTGCTCCACCGCAACGCATTCGTACGATCCATTCATCTTTTAAAATATGCTAATGATTGCATAAATTCGACACAATCTTCATATCTGCCAGATCTGTCCAATCATAATCATTTCGCTTGCCGCTTCTCTCCGGACATATCTGCAGATCGGCCTGAACGGGTCTACCCAGGGACAGAAAATGAATTCTACGGCTCAGTAAATCCACTCAAATACGATTCACTGGATCGGAGATTCCCTGGAAAGAAAAGGGAAGCCAATGTTAATAATTCACCCGTCCAAAAATGGGCCGATGTGTATGAGACTCCCTGCGAAACTTAACAACCCTTTCCTAGGGTCCGCAGCTCGTTCGTCTGACAGATTGTGAACATTAAACTAACCGGACGCTACCAAAATTTGTAGAGCGGCGTTGACGGATAAGGGCACGAAAAGGTGGACCGACGGGGCAATTTCTCTATTACTGCTCACCATTTCTCGGGCCATTGTGGAGATGGTGAAATGGAATGGTTTGAAATAAATCTCATTTCGTGATTTTAGAGACAATCGCATGAATAATAGAAGGACAACCCCAATTGTGCCTCACACCCGAATTTGCATGTTTCGATCGGTCTTGACACAGAGGTCACATCCAGTAGCGAGAGGGTGGGATAGTGTTGGTTTGAGTTTGAACCACCTGCCCTTTTGTTCGTCCCCCTCTATCCACCAGCAAGTCAATATCCAGGGAAGGCCTCTTATCCTTTCCATCAAGCGGTATTATACATCACCACACGAGCCGGTGATGTCCTTTTTCCTTTCGCAAATCCCTTTTTCTTCCCTCAATTCCTCACATTAACCACACACTCTAAGTCGGCAATCCAGGAATCGAGGTTTGTGCGGAATGTCAGGGAGCATGTGTGGCGTGATTGCCTTTACCGTTAAGCTTTGGATATCTAATGCCATTCAACGCCATTCGCCTTCACCCGGAAAAAGCAGTGAAGTTCATTTCCATTTCTGGGTTTTTGGGAAGTGAAAATATTCTCCTAATGGTGATTACATTCACCCGGACTACTGGTAGGGTTGATTGTAATATGAAAAAGTCCTCGTTCCATCTTTTTTTTTTTTTGGTTCAACCCGGACGTTTCTATTCTAGTGTTTCAATCAATGGTCTTGCAAATTGTAAAGAATAAAAAATGTGACTAGCACAATATTGCTCACTTTTCACCAGAAAACGGTTGGAAGGAACTGCTATCAAGGGGATGGTATTTGATGAGACCCACCACCAATCGAAAGCCAATCTTCGGCGAGTGATGAGTGGGAACGCTTTCTGATTCTATTTACACTGTTCCCTCTGTTTTGCCGAAATTCAAGAAGACTCACCAGTCGAGTAGTTTTCCTCGGGGGCTTAATATTGCGTCCGATTCGTCAAGTGTCCCAGTCCAGCATCTCCTCGGACACGCGACAAGATGAATGCGGGATGTAGATGAGTTTCGTCGTTCTATAGACCTTTTCCCAGCAAAAGATGCCTTTCATTTATCAGCCATCGCACGCGGTACGGAGTGGGAGTACCGACAGCGCTTAATGGAAACGGCCTGCGAGTCCGTTCGTTTGGTTGAAATAGAGGGTTGAACTATAATGCACGACACCGAAATGTACGAGTATGTGAATCGGTTTTGGCGAGAACGATGTGACCGGAATGTATTAAGCTGCGTGGACACGACCCTCACGTTTGGAAGGGAAATTTTTGCGCTTTTTTCTTTTTGCTGGGCACCCCAAAACACGGAGTACGGGTCGGTTCTATTAAATAAAATAACTTTTCACCATTTCCTCAGCCAAACCCGAGAGGTTTGCTCTCAAGAAGTCACGTCCATCGTCGAGGTCATCGGGATGGTGTTGGGCCTCTCACCAATCTCCCCAACAGGGAATTGGGATCCATGTTGTCCCTTTTTTTTGTTGCTCGATGTGAGGTGAAAATTATATTTTCCACATCGCTCTTTCTCTTTCTCTCTCTGTCTCTATTTTGACCGTGTCGAAATACAGAAAATGACCATCATAAAGGCGTCTCGAACGGATAGGATGAACACGCACCACACCCATGTTTGGGTGACTCGAGGGCTTGTCTTGTGAGTAAACCGAACACCCACAGGGGTTTCATGGGATCGACTGTACATCTACATCAGAAAGAAAACTATTTTATGCGATCAAATCAATGGTATCGTAGATAATTTTACGAGTAATAGTGTTCCCCAAGGATTGTTACACTCATCGGTGGTGCGATTTTTCCTGGAAGGATTGAAATAAGCAGAACAAGCCACTCCTTTTCCACTCAAACAATAACACGTGTAAATCGAGGTAATATTATTCGAAGAACCGTGCGTGTATTCACACGAATAGGTTAATGTGCTGCGAGCGAATAGAAGATGCATACGAACGACCCATCCCAGATATAGTGTGTGATGAATATAGATGAGCTCTCCTGTTTTAATGCCAGTTGTGACTCGCGGGAATTAGCGTAAATCCGATTCCGAAAGCAACCGTACACAAGATAGTCCAATGCCGCGAAAATGGCTAATTTTTTATGGTGGTAAAATACATTTAAGCTACAGAATGATGCCGAATGAAGCGGCCTGGGTGCATTCAGTCATCTTCCATATTTTTGTTATGACCTTTGTCCGTTGGAATGATAATTTGAAAGTTGATTAAAAATTCGACACAACTTTCCATTTCAATGCATATGAAATTAGGTAACGTAGACGGTTGGACGCGAGTTTTTTGTTGCCTGATCCCAGGGCTAAGCCACACCTGATCGAAGGTGTGACTAAACCTAAGAGTGAAAGAGAGAGAATAAGACAGAGAGTAGCAATCGAAACACACCTTTGATTGCCGACCGCTGATAAGGAATCCCCGACGGATATGAATGCATAGTCTGCGGGACCTGCGGGCTTGCCGTATGTGGTCGAGATAAGCATCAGTAGAAATTGGTAGCCTTTAGTTTGCTACACTGTACGCCACCGGGGAAGGTAGTTGCAAATCGTTCGCATTTGAATTTCATCAACGGTTTATGAGCCAACTGTGTTTAGTTAAAGGATTCTCAGCACGGACTGTGTTATGCTGAAGGTTTAGCTGTACGGTGTTTTAAACGGGGTAATAAGCCTATTTGAAATTAAATTAAATTTAAAATATTCAAAACGCAACTATTCACGTCGATTGTGTATGCCGTTTAGCTATTGGAGAAACAAAGAAAGTTTAACTTTTAACACCAAAACGGGCTACCAGTCATAGGCTTTAGAGCGGCAACTTAAAAACTGATAAAAATTTTATGGATTATAATATTTTCAACGGTGCTATATCATGACTTATCAAGATCGTTTAAAAATATTTATACCTATTAGGAAAAAAAGTGCTATGAATTAACATAATAGATTCATGTATTTGTAACTTCGACAAGGCTTATAATAATAACGCATGGTCTAACGTAAGGCATAATGTCGGAAAATGTACAGTGATCGAAGTTTTTAATTTCTGATGAATTATTCAATCACATTAAAATCACTGTTAACAATGATTAAACCAATTTCGGTTGCGATTAACCTGATATATCGTTGAAATAACGATGTCGAGTCTTATCTTGTCCTCAAATATGATATTTACAGAGTTTGGTAGATGCTCTGTAGGTGAAGGTGAAGCTCACTATAAGATAAACAAATTGAAAATTACTAACTTATCTACGCTTTCCAGTCATGACTTGCTTCAACAATCCTCAATATCGTTACTGATACCAATCAACAGTCTCTAGTCATCGTTTGCCAATACAATAACCCAGCCGTTCTATTTCATCTCTACCTACCACGCACATCTATGCTGTCACAGTCTATACAGTCTAGAAAGCCCCAGTTTCGTTCGTCGCAATTATAATTGTCAAATAAGAAGTAGTTTCCTGAGGCAATAGTAAGACAATTACTCACCTTTCTTGTGGTCGGTGCTAACTGCTAACCTTAGCAAGGTAAAGTTTTCAATGGCTTCAAAGATAAGATCGAATATCTGCAAATTTTTACTGCGTTAATCAGTCTTTGTTAGGAGCTGTACGTGAAGGCACAGTCAATTTGAGTTTGCCTTGTTAATCTCCTACTCGAGATTCAGTGCCGTCTGCTCAATCGTTTATTAAGGATCTTTTACATATAACATATGCCAAGACCTGGAGCGACCTGTAGAGGTTGGTTTTTGGAGTTTCCACCGCCGAGTCTCAGATGGCTCTCTCTAGCGCCAGGTTGAAGAGAAGACAAGCAATCACGTCTCAATGGTGCATGCCTTTGATGGTAGCCTTAATTACAAGCCTGGTAAGCTTATCCGACATTCCAAATGAGCTCATTGTGTTTTAAAGTTTAATCCTGATAATGCAGTCATTTGCGGCTTGAAAATTGTTGAAGAAATGGTAAGAGTGTAGCGTTAGTTCACCATCTTCTGCAAGATGATGATTAAATACTGATCAAGATCTGGTCAGCATTTAATTTTTTTTGGCATCCTCTCTCATAATTTCTTTTCAATGAAAGGGTCAAATCGATCCTTTAGTATCAGGGAGAAAATTTTGTAGATTGTATTGAACACTGCAATTGCTGTGATTGCTAGACTCTAGCCTATCTCACTTCGGAGGGTAGATGATTGTCAAGACTCTAATCACAATGTATTGATTCGCTTTCTCTTATCTTAGGAATATTAGTAAAAGTATTTCCTTGCTGGCTTCAGTATGATATCATCGGCAAGAAAGCCTTAAGTTGGTCGTTGAACTGATCGTTTGATGAGCTATTAGCTAATGTATAAGTAGCCCTTTGCAATAGGACCTCGGTTGGTATTTAACCAGTTCTTCATTATCATTCTGACAGCTGGTCTTCTTAGAGCTGAAATTATTTTTATGACCTGCCTACTCATATTAAAAGAAATGAATTTGATAGTATTAAAATTCTTATTAAAGGTTTTTTATCACCAATATTAACAAACAAAATTATAGTATTGCTAACCATAACAGTAGTTACGAAAACTCAAGCGTTCCTAAACACGTTCAAATATTAGCAAAAGCGAATGTACAATTAAATGTACAACAGCAACGAAATGCATTCTGAATTCACATTTTCCCATTGTCACCAGCCAATAGTAGTATCTTTGCATTGCAGTACACAAACATAATCGTTCACCCAAGGCACGTAAGCAAAACCAAAAAAAAAGGCACATTACTTCTTGGTATCGGTTTGGAGCTGGAAAATGTAAATCGCACCCCGTAAGAAATCGATGGGTGAAGAATAAAACACAATCATCCATGCATACAAACCAGAAACCTCCTCAACGTTCAAGAGTGTATGGGTTGGGCAAACGGATAAGAGATGCACAACGTGCACAACGACTATTCCCACACGACTTATTGGCAGAACCACCCAGACTGGACACCAATTGCCAAACCGTTGCCTTCCCATTTCCATGCCACGCCGCTAATGGAAACTATCATTTGTTTAAGAAGCAGCTCGAAAATGTTCACTTCATGCTGATTTACATAATGTTTTCTTCCCTGTCGCACGCGCCGTAAGGTGTGCTGTCCATTCGCATGCCCAGCAATATGTGCACGATAGAATAGAAACGAGAGAGAGAGAAAGCAAAATAAAAAATAACACGCTTGCACCAAACACCACTTCCAGTACGTTGGCTCACAGCAGCAAACGTCCACTTCCGTGCCAGTTTGACAGTGGAACAGAGATAAATTGTATTGTTGTTTAACGCTTGCCCGCTTGCGGTTACCGGCATACGATGGTGCCGGTTCGGGTGCGTCAACGGGCGAGAGTCGATCATGGAGACGCCTGGTACCCCATGGAAACGGTCGATCATGGAGACGCCTGGTGCTTCACGGTCGATCGAACTGGAGCCAGAAAAACCGAACGCTGGTCGAGATTACCTTTTATTTTGCTTCCTTTGTTCCCGTATCCGTCTTACGTAAAGGGTTGGCGATCGAAGATGGCAATAGTAGTCGCAGTGCGCAGTTGTAAAATATTTCCACCCCGCAGTTGGACGGAACACACAAAGCTGTAGAAACAAAACGAGAAACCGCTCAGCTGAAATGCAGGAAACAGACGTCGAGTGTAAGCACAGTGAAATGCAAATTATTTCCTGTTTTTCATTACACATAGCAGTTTGTTTTGCTTTCCGTTCGGGTTCGGTTGTATTTTCACCAGCGTCGTACCACCAGAAGTGGTCAGTTTGAGCTTATCTGCCATCTAAGTCGTGTTCGTGCAGTTGTACGTTTCGTATTATTCCACTATGGACATGCTCTCTAATCGTATCACTTCTTTCGGTTTCGGTTTGTATTTCAGATCGTTGGTGCAGGTCTTTTTGCGTTTACCATCTTTATTCGGGCTGAGCCTGGGTTCGATGAGTGGATCGCCATACTGGAGGTGTACGAGTACTACATCGGAGTTTACATTTTGATTGCTGCTGGCGCATTGGTCATGATATTCTCCTTCCTTGGCTGCTGTTCGGCACTGATGGAACATTCATCTGCACTCTATCTGGTAAGTATTGTGTGCTTAACATTGATTAAACATATCTCATATCACAACCGTATAATTGAAAGAAGCCTGTCACGTTCATTATTGCGCTGTTAAGCTAATTTATCACCCATGAAACGGTTTCAATGAACACTTTCAGCTATATCATTATAACTTAACAACCTTCCCGGTTGGCGTAAGCAAGTCCACAACACTCAGTTGGTCCCATGATATTCTGAGCGCACGCCATGACGTCTTCACGACAAAGGCACTCGAATGACGGGGGCAAAAACATTACCGGGCATAATGCGGATTGGCGACAGGACTTTGCCCTGCCGCTGACAGCTCTAATGAAAGTTGGCCAGCACGGATGCGCTCAATCATCCCACGCCTGTCTTCGATTCTTCGGTGAATAATGGATACCCGCGAACGACTGGCACGGCATCGGTGCGGAACTGTCACACAGACCGCTCACCACACCGACAGCGGGTTGTCCAGCGTACCAGCTGCTATCGTTTCCTGCCGGTTAGGTCCCATTCCCATGCTTCCTTACTCCTATTTTGTTTGTAGCTGCAGTAAGCGTGACTTCCCGGGAAACTTTGATCCAGGAGTTTGTGTGTGTGAGTGTGTATATGTACGTCTCCAACGAAACGAAGAACTAATCCGGCTCGGTCGGTCAACGAAACGACCGTGACATGTGCTGGATTCTCGGACTCGGTTTGTCAGTTGCAGCGACACGGGAAAAGAATACGATTGAAAGTTTCATTCCTCGGTCCGATTGCTTGGCGGGACCCGTGGTCCCCGAGCTTCTTGCTCGGTTTACCGCAAATCCTAGGGCAGAGAAATTATAGCTTACACAACATGACACTTCGGTGTCAATTAAAGCATGAATAATGTAGCGCCATTCAAACTGGCGTCAACTTCACCGTCCATGACTACTGCAAAGCGTCTTGACTTTTCCGCTGGAACAAAGAAAACCAAACCGCTCCCCCCCTCCCGCTGGTTCCTGGTTCCCGTTCCCAGTTTCCAAGAAGGCGCAGCTTGCAGCTGACAGTTTTCGGTTCGGTTCACGGGGAAAAACCAATTTCAATAATCATCCAACCGAACTAACCGGCGTTGGGCGATGCGTCCCCGTAGTGTGACGTTGGACCCGATTTCTTGGCACCCTGTGTTTTGTTATGACAATGGCACTCCTTCTCCCTTACTGCTCCTTGGTTGTTGGTCCTGTGCGTTGTTTTTTCTTGTTCTTCGCTTCCAGTACTATTAAAACCTTTTCCCGCATCGCTATACACAGGACTCCGTCCAGTAAAGATTACAATCTCAACTGCAACGAAATCGGACGCGGCCAAACGCATAACTTTAATTGCTTTCAGTAGTGCGCAGTTGCCGTTGCCCGGGTGTAGTGTATCGGCCAGACAGCGGAAGTGCAGAACTATAATGAACCTCACTGACAGCGATAATGGGCGTGTTTGTACGTGCGTGCAGATGTCATTTCCATCCATTGTTTTATTTAAACTGGCGTGTGTTTTTTTTTTTTGTTTTGTTTCGTCTTATCTAAACCGTTCATTATATCCCATCGTTATAGTTGGCGTCAAGCCAAACCAACTGTGACGCAATTGTCGTGTCGAAATGGCATAGAGTCCTTGACTTTATTGTTGTTCTGCCAAGATTTCGATTTTCTTTGGAAACCTTTGCTCCGATGTAAACTGGTCTCCTTTATCTTTACGTTGTAATGGAATCAGTTGTAATAATCACAGGTTCTTTGATGTTTGATTGAAATTCAAATGAAATAACACACGTACGAAAAGCGAGTTCCATAAAAAGTTTTTCTGCAAATTGCTTGAATGTTATTATCACAATTACCTGATTGTAATGACTTCTTGGATCGATTGATTGTGGCACATACACACATGAAACACGTTCTTTATTTTCCTATCAATTCATTCAACTCGCATCGATTAATTAAATTAAGTTCAATCTTCTCCAACCACCAACCTCAACCCATGGACCCGAACTTTGGTGCACAAATTAATTTTACCACATCTAGTGTCAATCAACGCTCGAGATTTTCGTACACACTATGGCTCTTTATCAATTATCATTAATTAATTGACTCCGACAACGGCAAGCAGATAGCTACTGCTATTCACCAAAAGTGCCTCCGAGCTTTATTTACATCGATCGAACATTCTTTATTCTCGGGCTCGAGGATGAGTTGTGTATGTAATTTTCTAATTTGCCGTTTGAAGGACATCACAGCAGTTTCGGCAAACATTTGCACAGAACTTTACCTAATCAAAAGCAGCAAAGCACACAGTTTAAGGTTGATATCGATCGTAGCTCAAGGGAGTTTGTGATAAAATCGACCAAATGTGTCATTCGGCAATGCTTACTTACGATGCATTTTACATGTGTAATGCTTCCCCCGGTACATTGGTATTTAATCAAAGATGCATGTTTGTACAGCGGAAGGAACCGACAAAAAATTCAATTCTTTTCCCAGATCTCCACCATAATCCTTGCCCCGGAAGTGCTTCTCCTTACTCAGGCTTACGCTTTCCCGATGTGCTTTTGTTTTCAATTTCACTCTAGTCCTGTACACCATACTTAGACAAAAAAAACACACTCACACAAAGGAGCGCACGTTGTCAGTGTTCGTTTTCCTGAAATCGTTTCATTTTGTACAGGGATTTTGTGTTTGTCGTTTCGTTGAAATCTCTTGCTCCGTAGTGTGCTTAGTAAATTCTCGTTCTCTTTTTTTTTGCCGAACTCCTTTTGTTATCGAAGAAACATTTCCACCGACATGGAATTTGTCTCCTGAAGCTTTTGCTTTCCATTTTCCTACCCTCTTTCCCAGCCAGCCGTTTTCTATCGTCAGATTTTGTTGGAGATTGGAGAAAATTTCGGTATGCAAAATGTTTTGTCTCGCAAAAACTTTTCCCACTGAATTCGAATAACATTGAACGTTTGAAGTTGAGAGCAGTCACAGAACGAACAGTACTCGAGGTTGAGGTTTGCTTTATTTATATTCGTGTGGATGTGTTTGCGTTGGAAGCGGCTTGCGAAAACGAACCTGAGCCTGTTGTAATTCACATGTAAAAGTGCATCTAGCAGTCGGCAAAAGGTAGTCTCGGGTGCCGGCTTATGCTATGTCTGCTTTGTGTGGTGTAGAGTGATGACCTCCCGTACTCTCATATGCTGACTCTTTTTGTAAAGTTGAACGTTGTTTTTTTTTTCGAAAACAGCCAGAAAGCAGCTGTAATGTTTACCGATAACTCTTCCAGAGATTGAACTCTCCCGACGTCTGTTTTGCTTTTCGGCACTGCCAAACGCATCCCGTATTGCGGTGAGTTTGATGATGAAGTAGTTCAAGGCAAAGTGAAGTCATTTTATGCATGCATTTGGCATATTTCAGGTGCATTACGTACATTCGACCGGTGTAATTTAAACTTTCCCATTTGAATGTTGCCATCACACGGGTGGAAAATTTATTCTCGGCAAAAATTAAAACTCATACAATTTAAAGAGAATGCCCATGTTTGAAGGATTCATTTCGATATAAGTGTTATTGAAAACAGCAGTAGAACTTTAAAATTAATTTCAAGACTGTCGCATTAGACGAAATTTTTACAGTAATCAGTAAATTATTCTGCACACTCTGTTAATTTGTTTAAAATTCTCCCATTAAATTATTTGATAATGATACTTTTCTTTCTATTCTCTTAAAGATACAACAATGTTAAATATGAAAAATATGGACAATAAAGCAACAAAAATGGTTCACTTTTTAATCAACGTACTGTACTTGGGCCAAAAAATATGTTTTTTAACACTATTACACTATTTAAACAGCTTATTGGTGCTCCTCTGTTCTCTATGATTCTTTTGAAGTAATTCAGTTGAAGAAAGCATTCCATTTTTTTTAGGAGCTGTTCATCTAATTCTTATCACGTGTACTCCAGGATTTTAGCCTTACTGGAGAAAAGTGATTTGCGCTCTATAACTGAGAGAATTTCTTGTTCTAAATAACAGCTCAATTTTAGCATTATTTTTCTATTAATGCTGCATCGTAAATAAGAAAAAAAACATAAAAACGTCCTACAGATTGTTTAATTTTTAATCAAAAAATCTGCGAAACAATTTATAAATAAGAAGAAGTCATTTTAATTTCCAGATCACTTTAAATGTTCGTCAAACAAATCTAACGCATTATATGTCTGAAAATAGTTCAAAATATGGATTATAGTCCATTTACAATATAACTATAGAACAATCTTCTACTAAGTAATCATTGTGCAATGTTCTACAGTTGAAAAGGACCGATCATATCTATACATCCACTTTAAGAACTTTCCTTTAATTTTGCTCTCTCTCTCTCACTCCTCATCTTGACACACCCGCTTAATGAAGATTGGATGCTCTTGAAGGACTCCCTGCTGCCGCATATTGTGACCTAACCCAATACTGTCATCCATAGGGTGCCATCTGTGCAAACACACGTAACCATTACCCAGGACTCAGTAGCTTTCGCACACCACACCAAAACGAGAAGTATCGGCTGGCTGGACCAAGCATCGGTTTTAAGAAAATAAACACGACCTCCCTTTTCACCTTCATCCACCACTCTTACCTTTAACCACGAGCGGGAAGTTTCGGCCCAAAGAAAGTCAAACTTCCTTTTCCCGCGGTAAGCTAGAACGGGAGGCCCAACTCCATTGGTTGGTGTGTCTGCGCAGCGGATAAACATGCTGATTATATCATAAACTCCAACAGCGTGTCTCCGCCACCATGCCGACGGTCAACACGCCATCCCGAGTCCGTCCAAGTTTGCCTGTGGTTTGCACAATTTACACCGGCCGACCATCGGTCAACCATTGTTCGGTTGGTTTGTCGGTATATTTGTTTGTCTGCCATGTTATTTGATTATTTGCCATCGTGGGGCAATATTTTCCCGCACCGCAAACGTCAAAGTTGAGATGACTTTTCCCTGTACCACTTGGGTTCGTGGTTATAAGGTTCGTTTGTCCGGTAAGGTTAAGATTTTCGCTCACTTGCATGCATTCTCATGGAAAGATCTTGAACCATGCACATATTTGCAAACTTTTAGCAAGTTTAAAGAGATTTATGCTCATTTATTTAGGGGCAAACGATATCAAGCATTCTATCTTTTTATTCCTTTCCATTTCCTTGAGTTGAGTTTGCCTCAACAATTGCAAAAGTTTGAAAAGTAATATATTCATTTCCAAAATCTTCCCATACACAGACAATGTTACAATATTCCAATCGTTCAAGTGTCCTTCAAAACATATCAGTTTTCACAACCATACTGTAGAGAAAAACAACGAACTCAACAAAAAACGAACAAAACATAACCCAACAATCGGATTGTAAATCGCTTCAGTGATTCCTTTCGATGCCGATGTAGTTCAAGTGCTTCTTTCCAATTCGATGCATGAATTTACAATTGATTGCAAAGATCAAATGGATGTTTGTTTGGATAGTTTTCCAGCACGCTCCGTATGCTATAATGTTTCGAGCAAAACCAAACGAAGCAAACAACAACGAAGATATGCTGGCACTTCACCCAAAACACTTCACATTCAGATATGAATAAAAGTTTTTCTATTTGGTCGGTCTTCTCATACCAGCGAGCGACGTAGCACTACACAAAATTGTGCATGTATGTTGTTTTTTTTTCGAATCTCTCTAGCTTGACAACATTTTATACATAAATTTTCATATCCAATATGCTTTGGGGTAGCCTTGGATCAACTCTGTGGCGTGCAGTTGTAGTGTCAAATTATTTTTGACAGTGTGGAAGACGATGACGATAATGAAGGTCAATGAAAAACCAAGAACGCATTTTAAGAAAACCCTGACTAAGCGTAACGTAGGCGATCGTTTTCTTTAGTTTTGCTATGAATTAATGAATAATTCAAACTTCAGCAGTGCTGACATTACTCTATTTAAAATTAATGCAATAATTTGATTCAATTACAATAAAAAGAAGTGAACCTTTAATCCAAAAACTTGGCATTAAAATACACGAAGGTAAAAAGATCTACAAAATATATTTTATAGTATTGCTTATAAGAGAAGACATTCATGAACTAATAATTTTTATGTTGTGATCAATAAAAAAAAAGTTTGATAGTTACTATTTTGCATGATTAATACATAAAATATAAATAAATAGAGTTTAACAAGCAAATTACAAAACAATGTCCAAAGATAGGCATATTCAAAACCTTTTTACTATGTTCAACGTGAATGAATGGAAAAAAACTTATCTACAAGTTTCAATCTATTGAGGCTAAAAATAATATCAGTAATTTTCCAACATACTGAAGATACTGAAGATTAGATGAATTTATTGGATTTGTAAGAAAAATTGAGCTTAACATGAAAAATGATTTAAAACATTGCGAAATAATAGAATTTTACATACAAATTCCAAATAACGCCTGAAAGTATGCAACCTTAACACCATTTGAACATTAATAAAACGAATAAAAGACAACACAAAATCATTACCGTTTCAATCGCTCATTTTGAAATAAATATTTCTTTATATGAATATTATAAAAATTAACCTCAAATTTACTATAAAAATATTTATATCAGACATTTTTCGACGCTCGCCGACTATGGGAATCAGATGCATCAGTGTATCTTGACTTTCCACGTACCTCAAATACTGTATTAAGTGTTCGAGTTGTAATTTAAATCAATCGATAACATTCATAAATTTATGTAAGAATCTTTATGTAAGATACGAAAATTATAAAATGTTAATTTATTAATTAAATTTTTCATAAGATTATTCAACTTTTAGTTAAATATTAACACTATTTTCGATTGTTTTTCCTCTAACAAAGCTAATCTTAACTGTGGTTTTACTAGCTGTACATCAAATTAAAGACTAGTTACCTTTGTTTAAGAAAATTTCCTTAAATCAACTATGAAAATTTGTAATTCCAACTTTAAGCTAATAACACATCTACAAAGACTTACCTTCCCTACACATACTACTTATCGCATGCAAAACCGACCACAAAGTTCCTCACCACCGCACAGCAGCACGATTGCAACGAGACTGAGAGTACTTTCACCTATATCTGTGCATCGTTCCTGGTCTGGTCGCATCCAGTTCCGGGACGTTGGAGACACATGGACCTCGGGCACTTTTCGACTGCTTTAACAATACGGGCGATTGATACTGAAATGCATCCGGCACTGCGCACATGGCGATGATTAATTAATTAAGTTTTCCAAATGGATTTATGAATAATGAGCAGTTGTCAGTCGACCGATGTCTGCCAGTCGAATCGGAGCAACGAGTTGTAGTCTGGCGTAGCTAGCCTTTCCTGGGGGAGCCCTTTTTGCTCAATGTTCTTACAGGTCGGCAGGACGGCAAACGAACGAATGCATCCAGACGATTGGTATCCACTTTTATTGTACCGTCGGACGAACAATTTACCATCGTCCAGAGATATTCTGGGCATTCGGTATGTCGCCATCTTCTTTCCACTCAATCAATTTTCACAGGATTAAAGCGACATCACCCAACAAAAAAGCGCACCACCAATCCAACGTGTTTCCTGTGAAAGCACATTCAAGCGAATGGTGAGGAAAACCAGACTCACAATCCTACACCTAAATATGAACGTTAAAGGGCTGGATGGAAGATGACAAAAAAAAAGAAATCACACACGCACATAAACTCACCCTTCTTCCATGGTTAAAAAATGCGCCGGACAGAGTGGCAGAGCTGGACCGGTCGAAAACGGAAAGCAAAGAAACCTGTTGTCGGTGGGCTGCAGATGATGAAAAATGACAAAAATTTCCAATCACATCACGGAAATTGGTTTTCATAACATCCGGTTCGTGTACGCGCGAGTGGACCGAGCGTTTGGGTGAAGGCAAAAATCAAGTAGCAGCAAATCAGGAATCACTCCTTCCGTGGTGCCGTCCCTTGACCGCTTCTCTCCCGGTTTGGGTTGAAATGATCACTTTCCTGTCTGCAGCTTTTCTGCCACAACCGTTTACGGGCAAGCGGCAGCAAGCAGAAACAAAAAACTTAAATGCAAGAATGCCTTCCGTCGGATCGAGCGGCCGAGCGTTAGCTACATGGAACGTTTAGAGAACAGGCGAAACAAGTGACTCACGATAAAAAACAAAACAAAACACCCAACGTGCAAGTGCGAACAGAAGCTACGAGCAGACGGAAGACATTTTTTTCTACCATTCTATAGTGGTTATGGACGGCGTTTTCTTGCCCTAGCTTGGGCAGACTTGTCTTTTCGTCGTGCGATGGTATGGCTTTTTGTTCTCTGCGTCCAGCCTCTTCGAGGGAAAGCATATCAAATGCCGCATCGGAGCGTCGCATTGCCTTCGGCTATTGAGTTTTCTTTTCCGTGCTGGGTGGCTAGCGGTTTCCTTTCTACCGCGCCGTGTCACACGGTAGACTGAAATATGGACGACAATACGCCTGTAGCCTGTAGGTCTACCTTTTGTCGGACCTTTCCTAATCATTCGTCAATTGTGATGAAAAAATGAGAGCACAATATATGGCAAAAGAACGTTTGAACAGATGTGCACAAGTCAAAAGATTTAAAATTTTCCGAAAACATAGCGGGTGTAATTAAAGCAAGCATATTAACCAGAAAAAGCACCGTTTTAGGTTCGCTACAATAAAGTACCCATGAGTAGAGAAATTCCTGGAGAAAAATAGAGCGAGATAAGGTTTATAGTTTATTGTCGTGTTTTACATCAAAGGATAAAATACGTCAAAACTGTCAGGTATGGAACTTGATACTATAAACGTATGTGGACTACTTAAAAAATCTTGACACATTTGCACTTCAATACAACAAAATTGAACAAAGATTTACCGAATCGGATGAACCATTTTAAATCGAGAACGAGTTTTTTTATTGGTTTAGAAAATATATTATCATCGCATTCATGATATTAACGAGTACATGCTACAGCCCTTAAGTAGGCAGATAATGTTTGAGGTGACAAACTATATAATGTACTAAGATTGGAACGCCATTCACTTAGCATGCCGTACAATCGCCAAATTTAGCAAACCAAATTTGAAAAAAAAAATTGTGATAAAGAGGTCTATGTTAACCTAAACCAGTTACTTTTTACGTATTTTGAAGTTTTGTGGCTAAAATGTTAGTAGCTCTCAACACAATTTTACAGGCAAAACGGAAAGGCCAGCGTCATTACATTTTTGTTGAGCAAAAAGGCTTTTTTTAGAGAAGATGCTCAAAAAGTTAATTAAATTTTTCGATTATTTTACACACGCCTTTAGCAAGGTTAGCTCATGTCTTGTTTAGAAATGCAAACAATATATTTTAAAGAAAACACACTATAACACAGTTTATTCAGGATAACAGGACTACGCAACATTACTTCGGGCTGTACGCAAACTCCAGTTTGTATGCAACGAGGTCTAGTTTTAGGTGCGCTTTTCTAAGATAAGGATATTGCATTATAAAGGACTTTTTAAAATACACAGTGGCGTCAATTTTTTAATCTTTGGGGCTAATTCTAACATTGGTTGTTGTTGGTCCAATGGAAAAAAAACACTGTTGTTGAAGTTGTATAGCCGCAATTCAGTTGGAAGCTAGGTAAGAAACTCAATGAGAATATTCTTAGGCATTTCTGGACGGCATATTCAAATTCCGATTAACCTAGTCCTCTTATGAACACTTAACACTCTCATAGACTGTTCAATTAATGTCCAGTTGATGCTCAGGAGATCCGGTAGTTTAAGGAACCGTCTGTTCCGGATCTCATACTTGCTAGTCGGAATTTCCTTAAGTCCGATACTTGACTAAACCAATATAGTTTGTATCTTTATAATCAGCTCTGCATATAGGCCAACTGTCCGGACGGGCTTCCTGTTCCGATATCTGTTCCATATAGCTATCTTGAACCCCAGTCAAGCGCGTTTCTAATGGTCAAGGACATATATCGGTAGTTTGATGATGCTCTTCAATGCATTAATTTCCTAGAGTTTGTATTGGTAATACAGCATACGTATTTCCTTTTTAACGTTGCTCAGAACCGAAATATTTAGTTGTGGTTCATCTTACTATCAATATATTAGTCTAATCTTTATACTGCACTCAAGGTAAAGTCGTCAGAACTTCTCAACTGTTTGACAAAAAGTGGCTTATAATGTTCTGATTTTTAACCTAAACTAATCAAGCAAACAATCAAAAATCCTCTAATGAGCCCTTTTTTTCTTGAAAGAAAGTCGTCTTCGACCTCAACATCATAAAAAAGTCCACATGCATTGATAGTTGATTGTGTAGTGTATCATGACACTCGTTTTCAATTTCGACAACCTCATCTGGACGAAGAACCATATTCACGTTCTTCATCACGATGAGCCAATCATGCACCGCCACATTCTCCTATACAACCATCATCCACACACACACAATTTATGCAACATGTGCCTTAGCAGCAACCTTCCCAATCTTTTGTTTCCTTCGTCTACTGCGACGTGGTGAGCGTAAATGCACTTTCATCTCGCTTGTTACACGTTTATCCATTATTTAAACCGAAAGAAGGACACCGATAAGACGTTACGCCACGAACGGCCCAGAAGGCATTCGGCCGCAAAATGGAACGGCATGGCACTGATGGCCATTGACATCGGTATGAATTTTCTACCTAGATCACTACGAGATTGGAAAATGATCATAAGGCTGGTGCGTTTGGTGGGTTGGCTTTCGGTGAAAGGAGGCATATTTACTCATTGCTCAAGAAAATATTCTTTCATTCCTTTTGATAGGCGCTACGCTTCTCATCCTGTCCACGTGCCATCGAGCTGGAATGGGTAGTTCAATCCACTAGTCTTATGTCAAACTTCATAACCGAGAGAGAGAGAGAGAGTTCCATAACCTGCCCCGTAGTGAAGTGTCCTTTGGTGGGTTGTCGTACCGAAGAGGCTTTTTTCAATATGTATGACACTGCCGGCTTCTGGTGGCAGTTCCGCGAACGGGTCTCACCGAACTCTACCAAGTTGGCTTCCAGGCTGGTCTTCGGTTTCGTAACCGATGCCTTGTGTAACGATGAACTAGCAATAAAAGAAAACCCACCTTCATCCATTTCGCAACGCAAGCACACAACGGAGGCACATGAAAGGAATACACTCACACCATCGCAAAGCCACCCCCTCACTGTAACAAGCCACCCGAAAGGGCGTACACTTTGATGTTGTAACATAATTTGTAAGAATAATATTCCGCCTTTCCGCCGGGGTCGGTGGAACTTCATTTGTGGAACTTCCCGTAGTCTTGAGTAGTTCGGTCTCCTTAATTCACTCGCTTGTCAACCGGAACGGAAAGGCAGCATACCTAGTAGGTGGGAAGTCTTTGGTGGGAAAATATTGGAAACCCATTCAGTTTGCATGATGATGATGATGAGGAAGCCAAACCCACACTTGTGCCCATTAATCGATTGGAACGTGCTGCAAGACAAGCGTGTTTTGTACACGGGAAAGATGTGAAAGGCAAGACTGGTGACATGCCTTATTCTGTATTCAAATGACTCAATCTAAAAGGTGCACGATTAATAATTTAGTGTAAGAATGATTACTTCCATGAAGAGAGCATGTTTTTCTACGACCAATGTCGTGGTAAGTTTTCTTCAAGGAATTAAATGAAAAATGGAAATTTTATTTTTAAAATGATTCGACTCAAGTTTGACAATGTTTTGAGCACATTCAAGTGTCAATCCATTACAACATTTTTATTTACATTAAATTTTTCTTCTTCATATTCTTTGAAACATTCATCGAACAGTACCCATTAGCCGTGCTCCTAAAGCGGCTTTATTATAGATTGTATAAATATATCTACAAATCCGTAATGCAGTCCTTTCATTCATTTCAACTTCCCTTTCAACCATCGTTCAATGGCTCTATTTCTGTAACGAAATCATCATTTTCAATAGAATATTCTTTCACTCACTTCAGCAATTTGCAGTTGAAACGAGCACTACCCAGTCCCTTTTAGCCTATATTAAATCTATTTACTAACCTCTCTTATTCATTCAACAAGGTGGCTAAATTGCAATCCCATTGCAGCTCTGGTCAGTATTGAGTTCGCGATATTACTCACTGGCTGCCACTCAACCACCGGACTGCTATCGGGCAAACATAGAATGGCTATAGTTGATTGAATTTTTCATTGAGACTTCGAGTTCGATGGATAGCCATTGAAAAAACTGGTGCTTGAACCGGTGCACCTGCGTGAAGATCGTGTAATATTATTGAATTCCTTTCCATCCTGCTACTCGTTGCCATTCAATTATGGTCAGCGTTGGTGGGTAAGTTTAAAAGCTGCCCGGTACATTCCCCACGCTGGTGCTCATTTGGCTCACAAGGAAGCACACTGCACACAAAGAGCGCTTCGTGATCCTTTGCCCTGGCAAATCGTTAGCCAATCATCAACGATTCCGGGCTGATTTATTCATCGTTGTAACATTATTATTCGCACGCAGCAGACCGCGGACCAATAAGGAACGAAAGTAACTCTACACATTATTAAAGAAAGGCGTCAGCGAATCGGTAGGAGAAAATTTTAAATTAAGATTCTCTATTGAATGCTTGAAAGTGTTGAAATTGCACGAATATAACAACTTTTAACACAGTAAAGAAGTGTTTCAAAACGACACAAAACATTTGTCAGAAATCGCATAACTGTACTTTCGATGGATGGTGTGACCAAAATGTCCTTTACCGCGATGATTATTTGCAACATTGAACGATCATTATCAATAATTTGTCAACATTATACGAATCAATTATGACACACGTACTCGACAAAGCAAACGAACGGGATTGTGTGCTGAACGGTTTCGTTTACCGATTTTCATCGTACAGCCAACATCCAACAGCAGCAGCGATTCTGTTAATAATGTTTTCATAGTAATTTATTCCGAATCTCTTTCGGAAGCCTCTTGCCAGACACAATCCATCGAAATCGATGGCCGTCCGACGCACCACCACCCTCAACGTCCCCCTCTCGGAAGTTGCCCTCGGTTGATTGTAGTTTAATCGGGATCCCGGAATGCCCGCGTGGGGGAGAAATATTTGACAGGGCGGCAGGATAATCGGTCCCGGTTACATGGCTTAATCATGTTCGTAATTGTGCAATTTTCATCGCATCGATTCTCACGTCAATCGGTTGGAGCGGCAATTTGGAACGCGTGGAAATGTGTTTGGAAGTGATTTTCCCGCAGGCAAGTGCGGGAAGTTTAATTTTTCGTTGCTTGTTGCCTCGTTTCGTTGCTGATCGAAGGCTCGCCATTGATAAGCTGCTGGTAATTAATTTTTCGTAGCAATTCGCCTTGTCAAGGCGCGCTTGACGTTGGAAGGTACATAGTGCAATCGATTGTGAAGTAACGTGGCTAACCGCACGCGAAATGTTGGCATATTAAGCTTGCAACAAACGATGTTGTTAATTAAGTGGAAAGTTTAAAAAATATATATCATTAATAAGCTTATTTCATTGATTGTTTTCAGTTTAAAATCGCTTTACTTAAATATATAATAGAAAATATTACATTTCAAATAACGATTCTTGAAAGACATACTAA
Source organism: Anopheles maculatus (assembly GCA_002091835.1). Classification (NCBI taxonomy): domain Eukaryota; kingdom Metazoa; phylum Arthropoda; class Insecta; order Diptera; family Culicidae; genus Anopheles; species Anopheles maculatus. The sequence goes on from KZ063154.1 coordinate 52,902, forward strand.
ACAATTGTTATCTTCAATATTTTTCAATGTCAAAAATTATTATCTTCTTTTAAGAAGATAATTTCAATCAACCATATTTTTTTGGTGGAATCTGTATTGTATGATTAATTAATAAATCGTGTAAATTCTGTATGTTCTTCGTATTTTATGTTAAAATTTCTATGTAATATGTTTTTGTATGACAAAAAAAGTCCTATATTTTGTGAACAAACCGAGAAGATACCATAACTTGTAAGTCTTTTCGGACTGATCATCTGAGCTAGCTTCATTGACTTAAGTAGCTTATGGTCTAGGCCTAGTAAATAAAGATTTTTTTATTCCCATCCTTAATCATTGTGGGCATATGAACAGCAAACGAAAACAACTATTCGTTCCTTGAAGAATGATCCTCTATGATCTACAAGCCACAAAGCAATACGGCCAGGCCGTTCATTAATAATAATAAAAAATCTACAAGCCTAAATTTGAGGTATATTTTGAAGAGATTTTGCAAATTATCATCTTGAGCAGAATATCTTAAGTACATTAATTTCTTTTGTGTTACTAAATGTGATACTTTCTATTCAATAACCTTTTTTTTTATTCATGTAGAACGGCCTGGCCTATTGCTTATTCTAAATTACAGATTACTACTTATTCTAAATTACAAAAATGCAATTCACATAGGTTGGGAGACATTTCCTCCTCCTAACCGTGAAAGGGCACCTTATCCCGGGTGTACTCGGTGGATTCAATAACCTTTGCATTACTCCTGAAACTGTGATTTCCGCTATACAATGACTGAAGCTATAAAACACTGCTGATTACTGACAGTACAATTGATGTGTGCAAAAATGTAACACTTGATTGCCCTTCAATACAGTTTTTTTCGTAACTCCATATACGATGTAACGCCTGTTTTTTCAGAAGCGTTTATATATTAATTCGTTTTCATGAAACGGTATTGTCCACGTGAAGAATAATTTCGCATCTCAGCGAAGATCAGAAATTAATCACGGAAACGCTGTGTGTGCCATCATAATTTTGGTGTTTGGCCTCATGAATCTACAATCCAAGGTTCAGTGCCACCTGCTCATTCCTATGATATAAGCTTCTGCTACATAGGAGACCCTGAAATCAATTATGTGTATACCATCAGTGTATGTCAAGATATTCCAGATCTCAGAGAAGATGTTATCCGATGTTTCCATATGCGAGTCTCAGATATTCCTTTGATAGAGTTGCCAATTATGTAGTTGTCAGAACTAAATTTGTAGATATGTTTGTATGTTTAACAAATTTGAAGTATTACGCATTGTTTACGCAATTTGAAACACTTCTAAATATGTCAATCTTTGTCATTCCTTCTTGATGATGTATGCATCATATTGATGTATGTGCATATTTACTAGTCAATTGCAAGTCTCATGGATTTTTCTTTCTCCTCCTACTTCCCTACAGTTCATTGGAACGCAAGTTTTCCTCTTCCTACTTACCGTCATCGGATCTGCCATCCTGCTGGATTACTCGACGATGAACTCCAGCATTCAGCCGCTAATTCGTCACACGATGCTACGCTTCATCGTTACTTCAGAACATCCGCACTCTTCTGCTGCCCTGAAGCTGATCCAAGAGAGTGTAAGTATCTTACTGCTTTCTTGCATATCGAACATCTCGAACCACAATCATTAAAGCACAACAAAAAATTTATCTCACCAAGTAAGTATAGGCCTGTCACACTGGTGACGACGCACGCTGCACGAGTAAATGGCCGTTTCTCCGAATTGTATCGTTGTCTCTTCAACGGAACATTGTTTACCATAGTGTCTCATCCCGTGCGGTACAGTTCATTAATCCATTATTGAAATCAAACACCCTCGTCTCACTATCCCCAGTTTGGGGCTCCATTTGGAACGCATTTGCGCCGGTCAATCTACTGCCTCTTCTCTGACCCGTTCATTTGTGCCGTACGATCTATTGTAGGACTTAGCCCATCTCCAAGGGAATAATTGTAATTAATACTGAAATGCGAGTCTTTAATGGATATTTGCTTAGCATGACGCTAAAACGCTCGACCCACTCGTGCCCCAAGCGAACCGATTTACCCTTTGACGATACGTGGCTGTGAAGGGCTATCCTATTCGCGTTCTCCTACCAGATAAATGTTTGATTTCTTGCAATTTAATAACCATATCGAAGAGCGTAAATGATCCGTTTGTTTTCAGTAAGCTTAGACAGCTCATCATACATGAAGCCTGAATGTAAGCCGCGAATTACAAAATATCTTTTAGTTTTCCCTCACTTTATTTAATTATAAAGTTAAAATGAACAAATGTAAAAAAATACTCAAACTTTTTCTATTGCTATTGTTGAGTTCATTATTAATACGCTTTGACGTAAATATTTAACAGTCACACGCCTATAATCTTAATGAAAGAAACAGCACACGTACAATCTTAAGATCCATCTTATTTCTGAAACTAATTATAAAACTTTCTAGAAGGCAGCATCACAGTTTTGCGATCGATCGTTCTACAGGAAACAGTAATTTCCATCGTCTCAATTTAATCACTTTCTCGGCCGCCCTTACTTTGAATCATTCATTCGTCGATTTTGCGCAGCAGTGTTACGAATTCTCCTGCTGCTCAAATAATTCTCAGGTATCATCATTTAATGAGTAGGTGTATCTTCCGTTTCCTTTTTTTTTTCTTAACGTCAATCTTTATAAAAAGCACATTTCTTCTCAGTTTTTATCCTACGGTCTATGGCAACTTTTCCATTTCCTTTTTTCCTCCCACTGCGCGAATACATAATTAAAAGACCGGCAAAACCATTACACGTTCACACCATCACACCGTATCAGGATTGGCACTTTGCTTCGATGCTCCGATACGGCACCATTTCCCTATCGATTTCACTAATGAAACCTACCCGTTGGAACGATTCAAATGCTTCCCGGCGCTGCTACATTTAGGCTTCGGGGTTTCCCTTTTTTTGCAATTACCGAATAGCTAAATAATTCTTCACTATTCTCCATGTTGCTACTCTCGATCGATCGATACAGATCGGGTGCTGTGGAGCGGACGGACCGAACGATTACATGGTGATGCGTCAACCGTTGCCGCTGGAGTGTCGCGATACCGTCACCGGCAATGCATTCTTCAACGGGTGCGTCAACGAGCTGACATGGTTCCTGGAGGACAAATCCATCTGGGCCGCCATCATGGCAATGATACTGGCTGCCGTTCATGTAAGCTTTCCACGCCGGCCGCCGGTCTGTTAACGTCAGTCCATTAACTGGTTTGTGCCTTTTTTTTCCTACTCTCTCTTTTTTCTCTCAAATGCAGACCTGCAATGCTGTGCTGGGCATCGTGCTCGTTCAAGCTCTGCGTCGCGAGGAAGAAGCCATGAACCGACGTTAAGCAGAGTGCATCAGAGTGCGTCCAATAATGACATACATGAACAAAGCAAAAAAAAAAGTTTCACATTTCACCCCAAATCCAGCAATCAGGAGCATAGAGCTATGACAGGCTAGCAAACAGGAGTCATGTTTTTATTTTCTTCATCCCCAGTATTTGAAGGCCAGAGCTATCTGTTCAACGTTTTACACTTACTTTAGTGGTTAATCGAAACAATGTCAGCAATGTCACCGAAAACAAAGCATGTTTGGGTGTATCGATAATAAATAAAGCATAGGTTTAGATAAAAACATAAACCATTACCACAGATGTTGCTTTTTTCAATTAACTAGAACCATTGTTTCCCCAGTCCGCCCGGGCCGCCGTTCAATCCCGTGTTCCAGACAATAATTTTCAAGCCCAATTTATGCAGCTTGTTATTCTACGCTTTTGCATACATTAGCATTTTGTCGAGGGATAACACTGATAAACAAAGGAATAAAACATTGCATCCGTAAATAGCTTTATCTGGCCCGAACCCAAGCCACACAATCTTGTAGAACAAAAAACAAAGTGAAAGAAAAAAATCACTCACCTTTTAGGGTGAACAAAAAATAACGTTAAACAACTACACGAAACATGCAACAACAACAACAGCGACGACAGAAAACGCATCCATTGTTGTCCCTAGGCCACGAGCGAAAAACACTTGTGGGTGGGAAAAAAATTAAAATAAAACCTCACCTCACCAAACAATCCGCAGCCATCCCCGGAAAATCGTGTGTAAATCCTTTACACCGAAAGACCTTTCCAGCGGCAAGCGTTGTGGCTCGAGGCGTTTGTGAAGCGAAAGCTAATATTGTAGGTAATAATTTGCATAATTTTTCCTCACACAATCGGTTCACGACCACCTTTCGGCACGGTGGCTTTCGGCCTTCTTATTCTTGCCGTCGGTTGACGGCGTTACACCAGATGTTACCCGTTTTCGGTGAAGTTACCCTCTTATTTGCATCTACGGTTGGAGCGGTGGAGTAGATTTTCTTTCACCCGTGCGAGAGATATGCCTGTCCGTATGGTTAAACGGAAAACTTTCGCTCCTCAAGCTGAAGGTCACACAATCACACAGCGACAACTTAAAACCGTGTTTTCTTTGTTTAGCATGGTGAGTTGAGGTTTAGAAGTTGGGGTTCGATGCTGAAGTCGTGTTGTTGGAATTTACTGGAAAGGAATAAAGTGTGTGAACGATTTAAAGCACATTTTTTCTTCGGTTCGAAACGATATCCTTTAACACAACTCAAAGCTACCCTTATCAAAATTCATCCACAGAGTGGATTTAGGATATCAATTGGGAGGTTTAAATTTAATATAAATATAGCCGAGACAGAACCTGTTAAGAAAAAAGTCATTGCCTGGAATTCATTATTGCATTTTATTTCATGTAAGCTAACACTGTAAAGCAAATCACTGTGCTGGAAATGAAAATATCGTCTGGGTACTCTAACATGTCGCTGAAGTTCAGATAAAGCAAGTGCGCATACTTCTCCCATAAAACTACAAACTAAACGTTTGACACGGTAATTAACTTTCGGTGAAAATTCTTCTCCAATCGCACCCCGATCCATTCGCCCCACAAAACACACAAACAAGGTCGGGAAAAGTATGCGAGACGGACAAGTTCGTTGCCGTTGGGTGTGCTATTAAAACCACCATCACCAGACATAGTTATTAACTTCTATTCATGTACAGCCACCCCCTAACCTACACCCCAAGACGATCGACTTTTCTGTCCCGTTCGTGTGTACTCCCCGGGAAGGATGAGACGTTTTAACAATCTTCTATTTATTGCCCTGCCTTGTCCGTCTACCTCACGCCGGGTGCGAATGGAAGAAAGGTGAAGAACCTCATTAAAAGCTTGTACTTTCCACGCGCTATTCAGCACCATCGTCAGACGCCGTTGCCGGTTGCTTCCAGTCAGTCTCGATGTCGGTCGGTGAATGGAAGTGAAAATTCTTCACATACGAAACGTCTTACAAGGCGCTTCGTGTTCGTGTTTTCAAACCCCATCGCAAATCAGTCCCACGACTACCACCCAACTGCCGGACTGACCTACTTCAAACGGTGCGCCCTGGACGAACAGCGTCATTCAAAAGGGCTGGCGTCGATAAAGGCACTCCGGCTGGTGTCCCCGGGATGCTCTGGATCTGGAGCTGATAAAAGAAAATATCACACGAAATGATCCTTTTTCCCAGCTTCAAGGGTTCAGTGTACCCATTCCGTTGCGCATACAGGTCGTATCGGGTATGAATATCAGGGGACGATGTAAACAGCGATTTCATTTCGCTGTAAGTATCGCCATAACTACCACCGAGAAACACTATGGGAAAAGAAGCAATTGGGGTAGTTACTTGTGGCAAAAAAGAGACGGTTATTTAATAAATTCAAATATCAATTAAATCAATTTTTGCATATAAAATGGCTCTTACAATACTGTTCCCGGGGAAATTGATAAAAAACTTCCGAATTGATGACACATTAATAAAATTATCACAATTGATACAGTAGAAAACGAAGAATACTAGTAGTTTAAATTCTTGACTAGACTGACAATTGCATGTTGAGACACCACAGTTTAGCGGATCGACATGAAACTAAAGAAATAAACACTTAATTTATTAACAAGAGTCCACTTGGAAATTGTTCGTGGAACAAAACACAGTTGAAACAAGAAATGAGTCACATTAATACCACTAATATTAAGCCCTCCAATGAAACCAGAGGACTAAAGCGAAGGGCCTATCTGCCCGTCAACGACTTTTAAGTAAGTATTTGCAACGACAACGCATTGCGACATAAAGTTTTTGTAGCTATCGTCAAGCAGAAACATACCTAAAGATCGAAAAAGCTACACTAAGCCTCGGGGTGGTTGTAGATTTATTTGCGGTTCCGCTAGCAAACATTGATTTAAGAACCGGTAATGTACAGATACGTGATCGGACCTCCGAAGTCGTTCAAAACTTCACCTCAAAGGCTGGCACCGATAAAATAGCAAGAGTGCTAATGCATTTGTCACGACGAACTGAATTGTACAAGCTAATCAAATTGTAGAGAATATTTATAGCCCAAGTACTCACATACACCACTGAGTCATAGGCCTATGAGAAATAGTCTAATATTGTTAAAACCCTATTAGCCGCAATAGATTTTTGTCCCGCCATCTGTGGTAGGACAATGGAGGTTCTGCAAAAATATAGTCTCGCAAGACTTCGATGGGCTGATGATACCATGAGATTCGAACAAAACGAACCAACCCGTAAAGTCCTTTTTTGGTCCTTTTCCTATAGTCCTCCTTTTGGTGTGTATAGTATGATTTCATCGGATTGTTCAAGTCTATTTGTTATTTTCAAAAACAGGAGTTCATGTAGATGTGTTATGAACCATCGTGCTATGTTATTCATCCACAAAATGCTTCCGTTTTGCCATTTATTCCGTTCCTACTGTAGCCTGTTTCAAACCGTCTCTCTCCTTTTCTCTTGTACTAATTATTATCGCTATAAGGGACTTCTTTTTCAAACTTATGCAAAAAATATGTGTTTATATGTTATTTTTACGAAATGACATAGATGTAATTAGCTGTCCCCCCTTTAAATTTAAAATCAAAATATCACGTTGTTTTTCAATTCTAGTAAAAATTAATATAAAAAAAAATGATTTGCTAATAATTTATCCCATTCAAAACGAAAAAGGAAAAAGTTTCATTTTGTAAACAACTGCTGTAGCCACGTCTTATTATTGAAAAATCTGGTCAGACGCGGCTCTTTTACCATATACTTCAGATTCGCAATTCAAATAATATGACTGTCCTAACTAAGACAACCGTTTTCCCATAGTGCGTATGTTTCCCTCAAGACTTATATTTGATATTTCCAAAAGACGATTAAATGTCGGAATGCCTTTCGCCTCAACGCCATTTGCTGAAGACTTTTCCCCCACACCTAACTATATTATTTAGTTATAATGCTTGGCGTTTTGCTTTGGTTTGCGATTTTCGATTCTTATAGGAGTTTCTGTTTCTCTTTTTGTTAACATCTTAGCGTTTTCGTAATAGTTATGACATCGAAGCTGCAATAGATTTTCTGCAAAAGGATATCATTTTACCACCAACAATTTTTTGTTCGTTTTTCTTATCATTATTATAAAAAATCTTTTGCAACCGTATAATTTACATGTACATTATTACTTGGTATAACATTTACACAGAAAACGAATAGATTAAATCAAATTTTTGTTTCCATTTTTGTAAGTCGTATAACTTTGATATTTATTGCAATAGTAAAAAATTTAAAACAAAGCAACCGAATTATTATTATTTTTAAACCTCATATTGTTGATTCGAATTATGTAGAACAGTTTCGTCTAGACATCTTATCTACAATTGTTAAAAAGATGTCAGTTTTTCACGTATTTTTCTTAAGCAATTCGGCTATAATCATCACTTTACTGATTGTGATAATGGAAAATGAGCCCAAAAATTAACGCTGCAACCATTTCGTGCCTGTTTCACACAACAATACAAACACCCAAACAAATTAACATTCTCCTCACCAAATACGCCAACCATTGTTGTTGTTGTTGTTGTTGTTGATGCTCCTCCCTGATATTGCCAGGATTTTACGATCCTCCAGGAACTGGATTAGATCACCCTCTTTGACTCGCATCCTCCGGTGTCGCTTTTTCTGCCCGTATCACCAAATTATACATTCAACGCTGGTGACACGATTTAGTACACGCCGCCTAACCGCACCACTCAAGAATAAAAGCGTCAGTCTCATCAGCCGTCCGTCGTCCCGCAGTTGACGCAAGTTAAAATGCGCACCCTGACGACACAAACTTTTACGATTGAAATAATGTGTAATTTTTAACCACCGCTTCTCGAAGGCGTACAAAATAATGCACTTTGGTGGTTGCAATAAAATGTTATCCTTTGTGTTATCCTGCCAGCGCCATCTTTTTATCCTTTGTTTGGCGCTATCACTTGGTTGCAGTGGCAGTGGGAACACTGGTTCATCAACGAAACACGTTGCAAGCGCGTCAGCTTTTCCACACCGAATGGTGGCGAATGGGGCGAATGTTTCCCGGTGTGTCTTGATCATGCTTGACGGTCATGCAAGCGTGTTGCCTTCAGCTTACAGATCCCATGGACACCAACGCATAAGCAGATGCAACAAAAAATGGCGCGCTGGAAAGAATAAATGAGATTCGTCAAGATTTCCACGCAGAGGCACGTTGTTTTCACGCGAGTTGATGGCTCGGGTGGCCGCATTATAACACCACAAAAATATAAATAAATAAACGCACATGGGAGCGTGTACAATGCAAAGCGTACCAGGAAAAAAAAACGAACCAATTCTTCCACTCACGCTGTAGGGACTCCGGGCAAATGAAATAAGGATCCAGCAAAAGAAAAAAAAATGATACGTGGCGATAAAATTATTATGCTCGGTTGTAAAGTCAGTCGTCACGCTTCCATATCCCCACAAATCCTTACGATGGGAGGATTACATTTTGAAGATTTGATAATCCTACCAGACACTGTGTCGCCGGAAACGCTGTTACATCCGCATGCCACTAACCACAAGTGTACGGGATATGATGCTGGATGTCTTACTCAGCGGACGGATTTCCTGTTTTTGCACATTTAAAATGGGAAATGGATCCCGGTCGCTGGTGATGCAGGTATGCTGGCATGCTGATGGTTGATGGGAATTTTATGCATCGCCATACTGTTGGTCAAATCTTTTATCGCTGATATCTTTACAAGGCAAATGGAGCACAAAACGGTGGTACTGGTAGCACTAATATTCAATTTTTCTGAAAATTGAACATGGTTTTGCAATTCACGTTCACTCAGCTGTGTCGTTTAGAAGAAATCGTTTCAGTGAAAGTAAATTCAGTTGAATCGGTCATGATGATAATGTTCGAACGAATAGCTCACGTGACTTGTATTAAGACTTCGATTGCTATTGTGCCTTACTGTTTTCACTATGAGCAATTTAGTCTTCAATTAACAAGTTATACGTATGGATGAAGTTATCTGAAATTCTAAAATTGTTAAGAGCATATCCAATATTTATTTTATGGTTTAAATGAGTTGGAATCAATCATTAAAACACAAATTAGATTCTACCACACAATAGTCATTTGCATTTCAAATCTGTATCAAACAGTCTGTTAGAGATAAACTATGAGAAGTCTTCCTTGAAGTATAAACGCAGCTAGATGGTCGTTCAGTGGCTAGTAAAAGCACATGTTTTTTCTGAACTAGGGCATCGTGAAAAAAGTGAACGCGCATTACGAACGTGATTAGAGTGAATTAGTGATGAGAAAAACGGCTCCGACCGGTTCCAATAATTTTCGGAACCGGCTCCGGAATTGGCTCCGGAGCCCAGTGGCGGATCAAGCTCCTACGGGGCCCTAGGCGGTAATGAAGGTGGGGCCCCAACAGTTCATCCTGTGGTATTGCTCTCTGAGCGGGGGGGGGGTTATTGTGACACCGTTTGTTTTTTGCACAGGGGCCCCTACCAACTGCTTCTTCCAAATAACGTGGGGGGGGGTGGTATGGCTTTCGTATTTCGGGGCCCCCCAAACGGCGAGGCCCTAGGCGGCCACCTACTCCGCCCACCGTTTGATCCGTAACTGCCGGAACCATTAGTTCGTAGCCGACTCCGGAGCCGTTAGTTCACCGTTAGGTCGTAAGGAGCCTGCTCCGGAGCCGTTAGTTCGGAGCCGGCTCCGGACTAAAACCGGAGCCGGCTCCGGAACCGTGGGTGCACTCCGGAGCGCACATCACTAGAGTGAATACGATTGCATTGAATAAATAGAATTTTTGCACAACACAGTCAATCGGCGTACGTGATCAATGCATCCGTCCATCCGTAATCGTGGCTCGACCGATTGATCTTAAAGGAATCGACCGGCTGCTGGACAATATCACAGATCACCATTCCTGGCCAAATAATAGCGTTGTAACCTAATGCTGAACCTTCTTTCGGATAATCGTTGTACGCCGTACATCCTTGTTGCCAGTGATGTTCGTCAAAACACTATTGGACGGGTTCGAGGCAACAGAACTTGGCTGCTGCCTGATCGGCCGCTGCATACTCAACCGGTTCACCGCTCCAAGCCTTACAACGTAGTTGCCGACAATGCTCGAAGAAGAATCTGCGTACCGGATCGATGAAGCAACGGACGACTGCTGCATACTCTAACGTTTCTGGTTAAACAAGTTGTTGTTGGCAGTGGTCGTCGAAACTACGACAGACGGTACTGAGAAAGGAGTTTATTTTGTATTAGGTTCTAATCTATTGTAGTAATTTAATCTCTTAAATTAATATAAGTTATAGCTAGTATAACATTGCTAGTTAAATGTTACAGTGATTGTCAAAATAAAGTGCCCACCCCTTCATGTTTTAGATTTTTGCCATTAATTAGTGAAAAACGAAGCTAAAACATTGCAATTTTTTTTACATCTTGCTCTTTACATGTTCTAACAGATTTACTACCCATTCGATATAATAATCAACTTTTAACGTTTACCAAAAATAGTTTTATATAATTATTCTGGAAAATTCGTTTCAAAATAAAGTGCCCACCTTATTTTAGCTCAGAAAATATATTTATTTTGAAAATACAATAACCAACTAATATTTTATATGGCCTTCCTTAGCCTTCAGAACCTGCTGAAGATACTTCGACATGCTTTCAACTAAATTTTTTAAATGTTTTTGGTCGAGGGTTTCCCAGGCGTTTTCAAGGTCTCTAAAATAGGTTTTTTTGTTTTGCACATTAGTTTTATCAGTCCTCGCATCGATAAATGCCCACAAATTCTCGATGGGGTTGAGGTCTGGGCTTTGTGGAGGCTATTGCAGTGTTTTAATCCTACATGAACGGAAGAAGGTCTTTGTTTTGTTCGCAGTGTGTTTTGGGTCATTATCCTGCTGGAAGATGAACTTCTCATCAAGGCTCGTCTTGATGCGTGACACTTCCAGATTTTCTTGCAGAATGCTGATGTAGTAACCAGAAGTCATTATCCCGTTGATTTTGACTAAACTTCCTACTCCTGCCCACGAAAAACACCCCACACCATCACGTTGCCTCCTCCATGCTTTACCGTTGCATGTATGTTGCGGTCTTACAGCTCCTCACCCGCTCTGCACCCACATGATCCCGACGTTTGTGATTGAACAGGTCAAATTTGGATTTCATCTGCCCAAAGCACTGTTTTTCAAAACTCTATTGGCTTATCCACATATACTTTTGTAAATTTTAGCCTTTTGGCTTTATTGACTTTGCTTATAAAGGGACGTTTCCTAGCAAGTTTGTTGTTGAATTCATGGGCTTTGATAAGGCGACGAATAGTACTGGCAGAAATAGTGAGCCGAAGTGTTTCCTTGATCTCGCGGACTTCCATCTTCGAATTCTTTTTCACCTCTCGCACAATTCTAGTGTCCGATTTACAATCCGTCTTGGGTTTCCTGCCTCTGCCTGGTCGATCCACCACTGATCCGATTGTATTATGCTTGTGAAGGATTTATTCCACGGCTGCTTTACTGATGATATACTGTTTTGCAACAGTCCGGTGTGTAATCCCTTTCTCAATATCGCAAACTACCAACTTTCTTATATTTAAAGGTATTAGCTTCGAATTTTGCATTGTACCCACCAAAGCCAGTGTAGTAATTTACGTAGTATATTTTCTATATACTAACAAACATGTGCTAATGCATTTAGTAAACATGTCAAACTAATTTCAACACGCCTATACAAAAATGATATTTTTTTTAGCATCAAAACGATAGATTTATGGTCGACTTTGAACAGTGGGCACTTTATTTTGAAACATTTTTTTCTGGAAAATTAAATGGAAATATTTGTAGTGAGTGTAAAAACAAAATATTTATTACATTTATTTTGCGAATCTGCTAGAGCATATAAACAGCATGATATAAAAAAAAATACAGCATTCTAGCTTCATGCCTCACTAAAAACATGTCTAAAATGTGAAAAATTAGGGGGTGGGCACTTTATTTTGAAAACCACTGTATATTTAGATAAGTAGTATTCTTTTCATCGGAGATTCTCTGTCAGCTACTAGTTCCGCTGTCAGTTGAACACGAGTACAGGGTTTCTTCTACACGAGTACCAACCGTCAACGAATAAAGACGTGACGTGAAGTAGCAGCTATAACTTAGATATATAATTATGGGTTGTTTATTCACTCGATGTTACAAACAGACTCTTCTTAATTCTAACATTAGAATAAGGCTTACTTCTAAGCTTCGACGGAATGCTGACGTTGAAGAACTATGGAGAATGGCGTGGCGTGGCGTGGTGGCACTGTGGGTATGGTATGTGTGCGGGGCGACGTGTCGGATGACACTTGCAGTGGCGTGGCGTCGTTCATTGGCAGAGGCTTACCACCGTTACCACCTGTGGGAACGATGCATGGTGCTTCATGGTGAATATTTTTATATTCGTGTAGAACGGCCTGATTGCATTGATAATCACATTTGTATTGTAATTTTAATAAAATAAAAAATAACACACATTTACAAGATGTACCAAGAAAATCAAATATGAATATTTGAGCATGTACAGCAATGTACAAGAACTTCTTCATTGTTAAGGTCTGTGTTACTCGTGTTTGTCTTATTGTTTGAGCACAGTTTCTTACATATTCTACATTTATTCCCGCTCGATTTAATTGAAATCCTAGTTTTTCACGTATTCATTTCATATCGCTTGTCTGGCTCAAGGACTTAACATTATTTATCTTAAAACTGGCAAGAGAAATTGGAAGGGAAAACAGAAGCACAAATATTTAATGAAAACTGGAAAGGAATGAACAATTGAATAGGTGTTCAACATTGATAAATTGACGCATAGTTAAAGGTAGTGGAGCTATGTGGCAACTAATGAAAGGTAATGTGATTGAAGATGACGATGAGGAGCTTATAACCCAAAGGACAAAGGTGCCAAGGGATTTAGAAATTAGGGAAGCAATTAAGGGATGCTTGCGTCAGTGTGCAATGAACTTCAGTGTTTCTAAGCCGAAAAGTTGACATGGTACAGGGTAATAAATGATGTGCTAGACAGTCAGTGATGGGTACAAGGAGACGGTCTGGACCCAACTCGATATCCGGCCCAGCCGTACGAATACCGACCCAAAAACCGCATTCGACTAAGTATATTCACAAATATTCATATAAATTTAAAGATCAACATCAACAATGTATGCGATACCAATTTAGCAATCAATCGAAGCATTTCAACAGTGTTTCTCTATTTTTCTCGAATACATAGTGTCATTGTTAGAATCCTTACAAAAAAATCGATTATTTCCCGATGCCTCCAGAGACCTTGGCGTACTGTAATCCAATTAGTAATAGTATAGCATAAACTGTAACTTGGATGAACTGTATCAAAACTCGAAGGAGTTATATCATGGACAAAATGTCAGAATTTCCAACAAACTTCATCGTTTGACACGATCTAACAACTTTGTTTGTTAATAAAATATAAAAACTATTGATAATATCGGGAACATGAAACATACGGATGTAACAGATCATGAACAAATTAAATTGGACGTTTTATTTCGATAATTATTAACTAAATATTTATCAACAATCAGATATCAGGTAACAGTGTTTTTATTAAAGTTTTGTAAACAACTAACAATTAACTTGTGTTGAAGCTATGTGTTTTTAGGTTACCTGGCACAGTTTGGATCTGACAACCATGTACGAAGTATGCGCGAAACTTCGGCGACAATGACCATTGAGATTGGGTTGACGACCGCAGCTAGGAGCTAGGAACCACCAAAACAAGATTAACAATACATGCCTAGCCTTAGCGCCTAAGATTCCTAATAAACATATGAAACATATTATAATAAAAACTACTTGTCAGATGATTGCCGTGAACAGTCTATCACAGTTGTACAAAGTGCATCTTAGTATTGACGTTCTACACGCCAGAAGTTTTTTCTCGCAATCTCTGTTCCTTCCAATAACTGAGAATCAAACTAAGCAACACACAACCAGATGTAATCATGGAAGCATTTTAATTGAATGTGATTCCATGCGGCCGAAGGTATCGTTTAGACATGGAGTTCTTTTAAGAGACTTTTCGTAATTCTGATCCATCCTTAAAAAGGTTCTAAACTATATATTTGTACATAACTCGTTTTTAATGAATGTGTAATCTACTATAGTGAATATTTAGCGTCCTCTCTTAATCATACATAGATATTATGTAGTTTGCCTATGGTTTCAGCACAGCGCACGGGCCATAGTTCCATTCTCCCGTCTGCAAAGATAAGTAACGTTCATCGCGTTACATTCGCAAAAGCCAGTTACCCACCAGTTTGCCTATCGAAGGAAGATAATCTAATTTTAAACCCAAAGCACCGGCATGATCGGCGTCGGCACGGGCGTATTTTACAAACAGATAACATTTTCCCATGGAAACGGGTGTAAAATGCAAATAAATCTTAATGAGGCACTCGCACAACTGTCCTCGTTCGCCACCCGCCTATCGGCACCGTACAGTTGACGTGCTGTTGGGGCCATTTAGCGAAATTGACACAACGCGGGCATCGATTCCACAGCCAGAAGGAATGAAGTTGTTTAAATGATTTTCCAAACTGGCAAACGAGACCAACCGGCACAGCCTCGCCCAACCACCTGAGGGAAACGTGCGTTGGGTTTTCGGTCGGTGCCAATGCCTGTGCCGGTTATTTATTATATCGTTAGTTTCTGCCGGATTTCTGCCTAATTACGGCCTGTCCTGCCCTGTCCCCACATCGTGCCCGTCTCTGTCGCCATGGTTGTCATACGTATTAGGTGCCCGTTGCCTTGCGGAGCTTTGTGGTCCAGTGTCTAATTCAAACCGCAAAAGGAACCGCACACCACCAAACTCCTAGTGCAACGTCATCGCTTTTCCCTGCCCGGTAAAGCTTACCGGAGTTACCGGAAGTTATCTGTGAAAGATCGGGAAATTTATACAGCAATAACAAAACGATAAGTTCCACCTGTGCGAGCGCGACTACCACATCGGAGGCAGGTGGTAGTGCCTTTTTAGCATATTTTCCCAATTAGCGCTTTGCTAGAATTTCCACCACAACGGCCATGGTGTGTGAGCAGATCGGGTTCGAAAATTAAGTCTCACCGTGTGTGGGTGTACCTCGGAATGGGGAAAACAGCTCAATCGGAATGTGCTGTTTCAGGTAAGATTCAACTGATCTGATGTCCGGTTCTTTTTCGCCCTTTACCAATTACCACAAGCTCTAACGATGTCGTGCAACTTTTTGTCCGGATAGAGATTTTGCGGTTTGCCGAGCAGGTGGTCAAGGTGGCAAAAGAACTGTTCGAGATCAACCGCAGATGAAGCACCTTTTCAAGACCTCATCGTAACGTGAACTTGCGGTTGCGGTATTCTCGGAAGTTCAACCTTCCGCAATAGACAGGAACTTTCTCCGTTCACCGGAAGGAAGGTGGTAAGGATGAGCAGGCTAAGACACTTCCCACTTTTTAGCGACTTTTTGATTTATGCTTCAATCGTTTCGGCTGAATTTTTAAGCACAGCCCAACCGCTCAAGAGCCCTCGAACGAAAGTCTTGAAGGAAAGAATTTCTCCTTCACAAACGGCTAGTTTCGCCTTTCAACGACCAACGGCATCCAAGATTAATGAGGATTGTTTTTTTTTTGTTCTATCCTGGCCGTCTTTCCACTTTCGGCTTGCCAAGACATCGATGTGGAAGAGTGAAATTGTGCTGCCCGTGCTGTGCTGCTTAAGCCGTCAAGGGCCACAGACACGAAGCAGCCGGAAAGCGAAACTACGCTTCTGCTTCACTCATTTGTTATTCATAAGGGGGCCGTTGTTTGCAAATTAATTATTATTATCTTGGTTATGCGTTTTGGGGGATGAAAATCGGCCCAATTGTGGACGGTAGGAATTTCTGTTCGGTTTGTGATGTCGGTGCGCTAGGATTCAAGTATCATCACCGCTTTTAATTCGTTACTACAATCTTCTCGTTCTTTACTCTTGCCGATGGGTTTAGGGTTTAGTTTATAGTTTCTTTAGTAGATTACAAGTCGTTAAATAAGCAGCATTGATTTGCCATTAATTTGTTTGGTCAATCCTCAACTTATTAAACTTTAAAGCAGCATTTGACAGTATTTCGATTGACCTTTTACTCGTCAAATTGGATTGACTCGGCCTGTAAAGTTCGATTTTGTCTTGGTTAAGTTCACATCTCTACAGAAGAACGTATCAATTTAGATTTAAGGATTGCTCTTTAGGTCTATTCGGTAGATCATCAGGTGTTCCTTAGGATAGTGTTTTGAGTCCCCTGTTATCGCGAGGATAATACACTTTATTCCAAGTCTTGTGTGCTCCATGTGCGTACAATAAATGGCTTGAATGGCGCGCACGATTTTTACATCTAGCTAGAATGGCCCATCCTATCGCCGCTCTCAGTTAGATCGGCGGTTCCAAGCTTCTCTCGTAATGTATCTAAACCTAAACCTACCACCTATACCTATACCTAGTTTGGTGTGAGTTGGTGAAAAACAAGAGGTTTACTTCGGCTTGACCGATGAGGTGGTGGGAGAAGTTTTTGAATTTGACTCACAGATAGCGCTATGATCATTACAGAGTTCATGTGTTTCCTCTATCTAGGAGTATTTGGCTGGATACGAATCTCACGTTTAACGATCATTTGGGTTTCATTCTCGGCAAAGGTGAAGTTATGTTGAGGCTCGTTACTACTTTTTTGATCACGGGATCCTTTTTGTTGGAAGGCATTGTTCTGTTGCTGGGTGTGATCGATCCTCGATTTCCAAAAATTGTGTAGTCTCATCATTTCCTAGGGTGAAAGAGAAAGATCCCCTAGGTAAATTCACGCGACTTCCACCTGTGTGGTTTCTATCCCTATCGCAGTCGGTTATAAGGGCTTGAATATCTGCCACCCCGTCATTCCCAATTCCAATCCTCGCTTTTTTCATGACTTCTGTTTAACTCCATTGATACTCCTTTCCTTATCTCCTCTATCTCTATAACGCTCCTGTGTGTGAGATCTCCGCTGCATATCTCCAGGCTGACGAGTTAAGGTCGGTATGGTCCACTCCTTAAGGCGCAAGAAACAATACACAACTCTCAGCATCTGACTGACTATCATGTCTCGTTTGTCTCTTTTTAGTTCCCATCTTCGTTCTTCAGTTTTTTTCTATCTTTTCCTCAAAGTAAGTCTTAAGATACTTTGTTATGCATTCCACACAGACCTTTGTTAATTTCAATAAATAAATAAAACGTACTGCGGCTATTAAGGAAGATCTTTTAATATTGGCGTCCTCAGTTATTTAGTCTCCTTTCAAGTATTGAGAATCTAGCTACCCAAGAAATGACTTCAATGTGATTGTCGCACCAGTTATAGTCAGTCCATAAGACCATGTCCGCTTAGACTCCTGCTGTGAAACAAAATCTTCAGGAGTGTCCTAGTCGTGGCCTAGATAAGGGTTAAAGACTCCACAGAATTAAGTAAAAGATATCTCTTCAAGAGTTTCGATGATTGGTGGGACGATCGAGTCCTTATACATGACATGTTCTTCAAACAATTAAAAAGTTTAACTGGTGGATATGAACGTTCTTCATAGTATTACAGATAAAGTAGAAAGCGACATTGTATACCTCTCTTGAAACCAGAACGTAAATAACGTCCCTGGTGACGCGATAAAAACGATAATTTAGGGTATGTATTGAATTAGTACATTTAACTTTTCGCTCTCGTATTTCCTATTTTTACTCATTATAATTATCTTCTTAAAATTTTACAACACACATAAGCAATAAGTAAGTAATAACAAAGCCACCTTTAAACTCAATCACTTCTTTATAAACGAAGCTAGAGTTCGAAGACTTTTCTAGATTCAGTAACGTAATGTGGATACTCCGCTATGAAGGCAACAAACCTCTACCCGTACCTTTCAACTTCTCACTACTTCTGGACATTTTATTCATGAAGCATTCAAGTGCGCCATAGTATTACTCATTCCGGAATCATTAGAAAACCTTCATTAAGTTCACACTCTCTCATTTCCGAAAAATTTGCTAATGCTTCCTTCGTGCATCACCTTCTAATGATATTTAAATATCCATCAAACTTCAAACAGATGAATAATGATTGACCATCAGTACTTCCGGCGGATGTAATCAAACGAAGATATACATCGAAGAATGAGTAGCGGCCGCTTCAAGGAGCAGTGTGCTCTGCTTCAGAAAGAAATCTCGAGTGCTTCATGCCATCCTGTCTACGTGTGTATGTATGTTTGTGTGCTTAATATTGAAGCATCGTACTGTCTGTGCTTTGGTATGCTAATTTTTCTATAAATTTTCATTGCTTCAGTTGTTCTCCTGGACCACTCGTCCATAAATGTGTATCCGAAGCATCAGATAGAAAGAAACAGAGAAAAAGCGAGAGAGAAAAGAGCGCAGCCGATGTGAAGAAAAATCATTGCTCAGCATTTCTCCAAGCAGATACTTTCATCAAAGTAGGCATCATCATTATTCTTCGTCCGCTCGCGCGTCTGCTGCAATCGAAGTCGGATGTAAAGTTCCTTCGTTGCTACACAAACAACCACTCCCGGCAAAGACACGAGCTACCCATACGCTAGCGTTTGACCTTTAGGCCGCATGGAAAAACCACACACTACGCCACGCTCGATGAAGCGGAAAGCGGAAAGTCTTCGCCCAGGGGGGTTCGGCGAAACACCGCTTAAAGGCCCTGCAAATGCTTCAAGTTGGCGCATGAATGATATCGTCAACAGCGTAAGCTTCGCTTCGGTAGCTTTCCTTTCCCTTGATGTAGGGAGGGCCACACCGACAGTGTCCACATCTTCAGCAACAGCAACGGAACTCGCCTTCAGCGGCAACGGCAACCGAAGCCACCCCGGGCATAGACAAGTATCATCGACGGCCAAATAAATTAAATTATACTTTCTCCATCGCTATTCACCGATGCGAAAGTTTCTCCGTTTTTCCGGTTTACCCCACCGCATCGACGACCCCGCATTGCAAGCTTTCCTCTTCCGCAAGGATACGCAGGGTTGTGTGCCGTAAGGACGTGGTCGAAATTTCTGCCCTGGGTATCTGGCTTGAGCTGAAAAGCAAAGTGTCATGCCGGGCCGGTGTGTAGTGTTGATGCGGTGCGCAAGACAGCGGAAGAAATTGTCTCAAGAAGCTGAAAACCGCTCGGCTCGGCAAAGAGTTGGTGCAGGCAGGCCCAAATTGAAAACGAGACCCCGGGCGGAAGATTAGGCGGCTACGTGACGCATATGTGAAAGTGACTCGTTAAAAGCTCCTGAGGATATGTTTCAATTACCGAGATGTGGCAAGCGTTGGTAAAGCCTGGTTCCGTTCGGTGTGTCCCCATCGTTTCCCATCGACGGATCGGAATCGTCGAATGAAGGCGATTGCATCAGTATGGACATCAATGTCGATAGGCTTAAGGTGAGAAAATTATTCATGAAGAAAGAAACGTTGCATACCAACATATTTATTCAATGTACAAAAATGTGGCCAATACAGGCTTTATTTCATGTCTCTGGAGCGTTGACCAGTAGTTAGACACATTTTCCTTTATTTTCAGCCGGTAGGGAACATACTTCGTTGGGCGTTAAATGCATTTACCGATAAGGCTTACTTAAAACCTGTGACATAATGGTAGATAGAATTGAAACTGACGGAGTAGTAGCAAATAATCGGATAATTCAAATAATCAAATAATCGATAAGTCGTAGATTGGCCTCATCTGTATCATTCCTTCATACCAAACCATGTCTTACTTGTGCAAATGTAATAAAAGCATTTACAACATTATTAATGCAATTTGTTTCAGCGAAAATAATTAAACAAATCTATGTTTGTCCTCACTTCCTCACTTACTTATCAGGCGCTACAATCGTTTCTTGGTCTTGGCCTGCTCCAACAATCCTCGATACCGCTAACGGTCCAGCGTAGACGGTCTCAAAGGACTTTACGGCCTGGGTCATCCGGAGCCATCACAGCGGAGACTGGTGAGTCTAATTCGCTGCACGATGACGAGGTCAACAGCTCATAGAGCTCGTCATTGTAGTCTCTCCTTCATTGTCCTTCCACACATACGGGGCTCAACATACCAGACATGTGAATGCAAAACCTTCTTGAGCTCGAGCTTATAAAGAGTAGAAACAGCAGAAAAAATTCATGATTTTTTAAACCAAGAGGTTTTCTACAAATCAATAAATGCTAATTTTTTTTTCGTATATTGAGATAAGTTCATACTAATATGC
>KZ063155.1:0-44755 GCA_002091835.1 Anopheles maculatus
TCTCGGACGGGCAGCTTAGAATCTAAAACGATTATCCAGACGTTGGTTAAAGAGATTTGCAATCGAGTTTTTGACGCCAACGGCCGAGGACTTACCATTTCTATCGTCTTGCCCTCGTGGTTCTCCAGCAGTGTCATGATGATAAGATTTTTACCGAGCGTTTGCATCTCCTTGGTCGGCAGCCCGGGCACGATATCACCCGAGCTGACCGTTAACAAGGCCCGTTGACAGTAATCTATCACAAGATAGCTTTCATCGCTGTAAGGAAAGAAAGGCAAATGAGAAGGACATCCAAACGAATCTCAAACAATCGCAACAAAACAGCTCCAACAGCTACCTTTTCTTTTTGGTCAACACCAGCAAATCGGTAAACAGGAACGCGTACACATTGCTTTTGGAGAACTTTTTGCCGAACGTGAGCTTCGCATCATCGCCACGCCACAGCATGTGCACCAACTCGCCCCGTTTCTCCAGCTTCCGGTGCATCGTGCTAGGTGCGGCACCAATCCCGCACGGCACAATCGCCAACGGGCGCACATTGGTCGGGAACTCGATATGGCGCGACAGTAGCTCCATCTCGTACAGCTGCTCGCTCCGGTGGGCCGCATCATTGCACTGCGTCAGAATGCGGTTGATCAGCACGAACGTACTTTCCCAGCTACTAAACTCATCGTCATCCTCCGGATGGCAACGCTGTAGAACCGCGTCCAGCAGCAACCGCATGCGCGTTATTCGCTGCATCGGTAACATTAGGAAGGAGGACAAACTAAGACTGCAGCACACTGGGTCCGCTTCGAGCGCGGTAAGCGTACGCGCGAATTCAGGCTTGTTCGCTCGTAGCGTCTTTAGCGTCCGGTCGATCTTGGCCTGATGCTCACAGTACGTCACGTACACGTGGAAATGCTTCTCGGCATGCTTGTAGATGCTGTGGCTTAATCCAAGCAGCATAATATTGTCCTGCCAACAGTTTTCCAGATCACACAGCAACCGATCGGAACACTCCTGCACCGGTATGATGGAGGAGAAGAGTGTCTTCCGTTCCGTGGAGCTCAGTATGCGTGTGTCCCGAAATGCTGGATGGTTGACAAAATGGGTCCGCAGCAGGTTGAGCGATTTAAGGTAGGACGCTTCGGACGGCACACATACGGGCGAAGCATATTAAGCAGCGCCATCTACTACTAACGTACACCTCCAAGTACATCGATACTGCCACTAAAGCTCATCAGCATCATCATCACGCCCATCATCAGCATCATCATCAGCAGCTGCTGCAGCAGCAACAGCAGCAACAGCACCATCAATTGCCACACCATTATCATCCGCACGGCAAAAAGTGATAACGGCCGTACTTAGAGTAGAGCGCATTTGAGTTTTGAATTTGTACATGAAATCTAGGCTGTAGGAGGTGTGTTTGTGTTACTATTGCGCACAGTTTTAAACCGGCCAGTTGTGCCGGAAGCAATAGTAGGGTTAGTTTACGATCCGTAGATCCATCTAGAGAATATCATTAGCATACTGCCTACTGTACATTTGTAGATTTATTAGTTCCACACACTTTGTTCTATCTAATTCGTTATTGAAATTAATGTGAAATAAAAATGTTATTGAATTTAATATCGTTCATCAGAGGGAGTTAATGTCTGTGTGTTTTTTTTTTTGTGTGTGTGACGCTTTCATCATAGCGGCCACAGTTGAGTGGGTGAGCCTTTCAGTAGTTCCAGTGAAAGGTTCCAATACTCAAAAGAAAGATTTCCTGTGGCAATAGTATACAGTTCCGTTTCTTTCGGAAATATAGCGTAGAGGAGGATTTGCTGCAATAGTAAATCACGCGTAAATGGTCCCGATTGGTTTAAGCGGTGGATAGCGATCCCTTTCGGTTACCAACTTATCGGGCTCTCTGCCGCTATACCGCCTTATATTTTGTAAAGTGCACACATCTTTAACCTGGTGCCGTATTTTGATATCTTGGGGATAAACCTGGTGACCCGAAAGGTCATACTTTTTATTGTGCATAGGATAGGTTTTGTCAAGTTATTTCGCTAAAATAACATTCAAACTCGTTAAAGAAGAACTCTATATTAGTCGGCTAGTGAAACGCGCTCGGTAGTTGTGCTTCTCTTACGTTTGAAGGGACACCTAACACACCCGATATAAGGCACGGTAACACAGCGATATTCTTCGCTCAATTCTTTCGGTCCCTGCCATGCTACACTCATCTCAAACCTACCGCTCCGAACGTGCTGCACGTGTCGCTGTATCCATTCGCAGTCGATATCGGCACAATAGCAGCTAAACTTGGCGAGCTTCGGGAACCGTTCGTGTAGATCGTCCGGAAGCGCAATCAGCGGGTTCACGTTCACTATCAACGTAAACAGCGATGGCATCTGCCAGCCCCGCAGATCAAGCACCTCAATTTGATTGCCATGGAGATCCAACACCTTCAACGATGGTAGCTCCACCGTGAGTTCGGTTTCGTTATTCTCAATACTGAAGCTTTTGAGAGCGTTGTTAGAAATTAGCAGCGTGCTTAGATTTGGTTGCTTCTTCAACTCGGTCGCATTGCACGAGGTGAGCTGATTGTAGTTTAGATCGAGCACTTGCAGACCGGAAACGGTGTCCCCCAATAGCGGAAAGTTGCTCAGCTTGTTTTGCGATGCGTACACAGACAACAGTGAGCTACAGTTACAGCCCGTAAGATTCAGCTCGCTGAGCAGGTTCTGCTTCGCGTGCAGTGTTACCAGTGCCGGCAGGTAGACGCTACCTGCGATTCGTACTATCTTGTTTCGCTGTAGAAGCAGCTCTTTCAGACCGGGAAAGGTTCGTAACACGTCCAGATCGAAGTGCTCGATTCTGTTGCTGCACAGGTTGAGCACTTCCAGGCGGGAGGAGGACATACGTTCCGTTGCGTTGGAAGCTTCATCGAGTTTGAGGATAACTGCTGTTAGCTGGTTAGCTTCCAGACTGAGCGTGGTTAAATTCTGGAGTGGTAGCAGCTCGGCCAGATTGAACGTACCTCTCATGCGACAGTTTTCGATCTTTAACATGTTCAACGCTAGCAAATTGTAAAGCGGTTTGACCAATCCCTCCAAAGGGCAGTAGCGTAGCATGAGCTGCTCTAGGCGGGAGTTGGGAAATGTTTCAAGCGCTTCCAGTTTGGGCGCTTCCATGAAGGACAGTGATCGTAGTGGATTATCCGCGGTCACTACCAGCCTTCTGCTGTCACTGCGCCACATATGTAGATCCTCTCTGTCGGTCGAAAACTGTGCAAAGAACTTTTCATCCATATCGTCCGAAACACACATCACGATCGATGACACATCGGGTTTACCTAGCGACACAGATTCGAGCGATATGGCAAACACTAACAACTTGAAAACAATGTCCATGGTGTACTGCTCTTTGGGAACTAGATTACACTCAAAACATTGCCCACGGTGCTCGGGTCCCTTTTATTTGGTAATCACTATAAATTACTAGAGAACATTAGCATCGCTTAATTTTGACGAACCACTGAATTCGGTGATGGCCCTCAGAAATGGCCAGTTAGTTAGCAGCCATATAAAAGCTCGTTTGTATTGTAATTTTGCCGGCACAATGCAATGTGCAATGTGTCAAACGTAGAAGGTCTGCTACTACTGGACCTCCTGCAGGAAGTGAATAAATGACAGGTTCGTCCAGAACCCGACGGTAAAATCAGCGGCAGTCAGTAAACGAGACCGCTCTTGAGCGAAACAACACAGCCAGTAATTGTTATTGCGTCGTTTCCTTTTACCACAGGTTTCCACAGGTTTCCCGAAGGATGCGACGGTACAGCACAGTACACGCGACACAGAAAGGCGGAGTTGTCCTCGTCCAGCACGACCCTCGAAAACAAAAACACAGCTCTCAACGGGACGATGCCCGGGAATGGCTTGTGTGCGAGCGATGGAAAAATCGTGGGAAATCAAATAGAGGCCCGGTTCACACACGAGACCGGCACGCGTACCAAAATGCACACCCCAATGCTAAAGTGTGCAGGGGGTTGGGCCACCGAAGACCAAAGTGAAACGGCACCAGTGCATGCGTCCTTTTCCTTTTGCTGCACCGAATCCCACACCAAGTCCAGGGGTGTGTGCCGGGAACGATGCGTGGCAGGATTTTCCCAAAACTAGCTAGGGAACATGGGAAATGGGAAAAAGAGAGAACCAAAATTAATGCTGCGTTGTTGCTTCACCGCCACAAGTGACGAATCTGCGCTGGCAGTGACCGGGACGGACTGACGATCCGTTCCCACGATTCTTTGCTCCTACGATTGTTATCGCACCTGCAGCACGAGCGAAGGACAGTACGGAAAGAACAACAGTGGAGGAAGCGGAGGAGGAGGAGGAGGAGAAGATGTTTCGTCGTAAAAAGGACGATAAAAAATAAGGATTTCTGGTTTTATTGTGCTCTTCCGGCACGGATTCTGGGTAAGCAAATGGAATAGTAAGTAATGCTTAAGCTTATCCAAAGTTGTCGAAAATATGCTAAAGCATAGATTTTAGGACAAGGATTAACAGTCATCATAATTGACGACATTTACGAATGAGTTTTATTTCTGAAAAGTTAGAAATAGTGAGACACATCCTGACGAATGGTTGGAATTTGCTTTTGAGTTTCACGTCCAATAGGGAACAGATTCCGATTACTCACCAGTGTGGTGTACGATGCTTCAAATGTAATCGAGACTTTCTCGTTGGGAAACTGGGATCCATGGGTGTCAGAGCCTGAGACGTCTGAGATGAAGTTGTCCATCTGTCTCTCAGCAAAATGGCGTATAGATTCCACGTTAATCCGCAAGTTACGACACTGTTCAAATATGTCCGATTTTTATTCCAGTTTGACCTATCTGGATACGATAAGAACTTGAGAAGAGTTGTAATAAGATATCTTTCATGGTGCGATCACAACAGAGTCAACCTGGGAACTACAACGCCATCCGTGTACTATCTTGGTTGCACTTTCCCATAAATCAACCCTGACCACCGTCAATCAGCTGATGGATTGATTGCTTGCACTACCGGAACCCACTTCCGTCGAGTATCATCTCTTACACTTGCTCCGTCAAGACGCCAAGGTCAAGTGTCTACCGGCACCGGCGTGCAACCATCGTCGGGCAACAAGTGACCATGATCAGACGCACAGCAGCCAGCATGAAACTGGAACACGACAAAAGAAACAAAAACCGGGAGCCATGCCCGCCGTCCTGGAGCGGAAACGCGTGGCACACACCGTTTGGGGCCACACGCCGGTCCACGTGGCCAGTCACAGTCATCGGTCATCTTCGTTTCGCCCATCGCCCATCCTCCGGTGTGCGTCGCACACGTTTCATTCGCGTGTCATCCTCAGCGTGCTTCACTCGAAGTCTCTCTCTCTCTCTCTCTCTCGTTCGTTCTCTCCCGTTCTCTCTCACTCTACCTGCCTGCTTCGATTATGCTTCAACATACTCGTTTGGTTTTATGCTGCATAGAAGCATAAATAGACAAATGTGTTCATCCGTTCCGTTTTGCTGCGAGTGGTGGGAGAACCCAGAATGAACCTGTCCCTACAGAACCGAGTTCCCCCACCACCATCAACATTGGAATGAATATCGGTCGTTGGGCTCCGGAGCGTAGCATAAATGCAACATGAAACCCACCCGTGCCCACCTGCCTTGCCCACCCGTTCGGGCCTGAAACCCCCCCGTGCCCACCTGCCTTGCCCACCCGTTCGGGCCATCCCTTTCGTCATCGGGAAATGGAAACGGCAACGGGAAAGGGTCGCGTGGCGTTCGTGCGTACGTCGTTCGTCCCGGTCGGATCTACAGCATGTACGGCCTTAACAGGGGAAGGTAGGGAACGAAGTGGGACGGGGTCACGAGAGCGAGGGATCTGGTGCGGCATCATGCATTGCATGCGCTCGGCGTACGCTCATTAAATCAGTCGGACGCCGCTTACGCACATGACAAGTCACGTGTAAGTCGTCGTCGCCCCGGAAGAGACAGTGTCGCGCGCGACTGGGCCTCATAGACACATACGCACGCACGCACGCACGTACACACAGTGCGCCAAGCGTGTGTTTGGCACACACTTGCGATTATCGGCTATTGTTAGAAAAAATTTTGCCAAGTGCCACCACCCACCAAAGATGGGTGGACATTGTGGAGACAAGTGAAGCTGTAAAAGAGTTACAACACGAGTGTTACTAATTGTTCACAACTTAAATGTAATTAAACAAAAAAAAAACAACAAGTGAAAGTGAATACTAAAAGCTACGAAAGCAAATAAGTGTTTAGAAAGCGAAGAACAACAAAACAGCAAACAGCCATGGATCATCATCTGCCGCATCATCATCCACACCATCACCACGGTACACCCCTACACTGGGGCTACTCTACTGCGACGACGCCAAGTGCCACTTCGACGCCGACGCACGCCGGTCACAACACGTGGACACCGCCATCGTCGAAAGGTATCAAGCGGGCGCTGTCCGAAAGTGACTGTGAGGACCTGTACTCGGAAGAATCCTCCAAAGAGCAGTGAGTATCTGTGGTGACCTTTTTAACGGATAATAACGGAGTTTAAGGATGTGCGATGTGAGTGTGTTTACGATCAAGAGTGATATTTAGAGTGATGTTTTAGAATGCAAAGTGTTTGCAGCTTGTTTGAGGTGACTGCTTATCGATGTTTGTCCCTAAAAACGTGTCCAGTTTGAACTATTGCAACAAAATACCAAATCATTGCAGTTTCCCACCATCTGCTCCGGTGGCTATGCTAATCTCACTGATAAAGCCACCGTAAATAGACCGTTTAACGTCCCCTCGAATGTAACGAGAACTGACAGCAACTCGCGTGAGAACAACTTGGCGCGATCGGAACGTTCCCACACAACAGTGGCAAGGACATGCAGCATTCCCCTTTCCATTCACAACACAGACACACACACAGAACAACTTGGCGCGATCGGAACGTTCCCACACAACAGTGGCAAGGACATGCAGCATTCCCCTTTCCATTCACAACACAGACACACACACATACAGACAACCGATCGGAACCGTCCCTTAATATGCATAAAACAACTAAAGTGTAAAGTTACTCATTTTCACTTGTTTCCTTTTTTTTTCCTTACCATCAGTACGTCACCGGGAGAATCCGATAGCTGTCAACTGCTGAGCCGCAAAAGGAGGCGCGGTGTGATCGAGAAGAAGCGCCGCGACCGAATCAACTCCTCGCTGACCGAACTGAAACGGCTCGTACCAAGCGCCTACGAGAAGCAGGGATCGGCAAAGCTGGAAAAGGCCGAAATTCTTCAACTAACTGTGGACCACCTGAAGGCGCTACATGCACGAGGTAAGCTCATCTGTTCTCTTCCTGGTCTGTTTGTTTTTTCCCTTGTCCTGTTCCCTCCGCGTGACAGAAATTGGAGATCTTCCAATCATGCGATAGTGTTAAGGATGACTTCCTGTCCCAAGAAGAGAGCAGCAGAAAGAATGTCTTTCGGGCATCTTTGCGTTGCTCCGTGTGTCATCTGGTGCCGAATGATCTTTTCTATTCGGAAACACTGCATCCCGTTTTCGAACCGCTATCCCTAGAGCCGACGCATCTCACGTACCCTTGTGATATCCGCGCCGAAGGGACGTGCCTATTTGGGTGTCTAATTAACCGTAGTCACTTCGGTTCCCGTTCCCAAACCGGAGGGAAGGATCTTTGGGTGCGTTGCTGTTCCTTCCTTCCGACCAGCTCGACACATCCGGTTGTCGTCATCGTCGACGTCGGTGGCAGTGTCGTATTGCCGTACTGCGCGTACCTTTTTGCTGGGTCCCTTTTCTGTCCCAGTTTCTTCTATGGAGCTTTGCAAAAGGGTACCGCTAGCTGCAGACCGTGCTATTGTCGCCGAGGTCCTTAAGAACGAAAGCCGTACTTCCCTACTTTTCCCACGGTTTCACGATGATTGATGCATACATGTGTGTGTGAGAGTGTTTTATGTGTTTTCTACTTTGGGACCTTGCAGCATACGACCCTTGTGCTCTGAGGTGGAAAATGACAGGGAAAACTACATAACTGGACGTTTTAACTCACCGAGCATGTTCGCAAGACGCAGCGAACCGGCAAGACCAGCAGGTTCTCGTCCGTTGGTGCAATTTCCTGGAAAGAAAAAGGTGTTTATGTTGCGTCCTACGACTATCTTCTGCTGGTAGCTACTGTGTGTGACCTACATCTAGGTCGAGATAACCGCATCCAATGCCCGAAACGTCATCTGTCACTGGTGCACTTTTTTTTTACCTCCGATTCTCGCTGTTCTAATCAGCCGCTGCCTCAATGTGTGCCCCTTTCCACACTCAATCCGGGTGTCACTTGACGTTACGAAGTGGGAACAGAAAAATGTTCCCTCAATCATTCCCCAAAAAAGGGGTTTGTGCTCTCCCTCTGTTAACAGGTCTCAATCACACGATAAATATCAATTTATCGGTCAACACCACACAGCAGCAGCAGCAGCAATGCTCAATCTCGAATGGAGAGAAACATACGTTTACGGTCTTGCTACGTATTAGAACAAAGTAGTCAGATTAGTGCATCTCCATAGCGACGACCAGCTCCGGTTGCTGAGACAATGCAGACTTCACAATTTAGACCTACACATACAGACACAAGCCACCGAAAAACACCCGGCCAGAACTTTCCCACGCCATTACCCGCCGCATTCAATAAAAAAAATACACCCCTCCGCAGGAAAGTTCTGCATCCGAGCCATATCAAAGGGGGCGCATCTCTCACGCAATTCACCCATACAATAACACACACTTTTGAGCGTGTGTGTGGGAAAGCAGAAGAAATAGAAGAAGGCGGCAACACACACCGCTGTTTTGGTTTGTTGTTTTTTGGCGTTCCCTTGTTATACGCGCACAGTTCTTAAATATGATCCGGACGGAACGAAAACGAAAGGGGTTTTTTCTGTTTTCACTGCTCCAGAGGGGTCTCTCTAGCGGGGTCTCTGCTGGTGCTATTACGGTCTCGCGCACGGAGAGATGATTTAATCCTCCTCGGTTGTGTAGCACCCGAAAGAGGAAGTCAACCACGGAACAGCGTGTGAGGGAGAACGAGTGTAGAATGAAGGGGGAATGAGTGTTAAGTGCCGCAGGATGATTACGTCCGATGATGATGATTCCATCTGTGTACGGGTGGAGTGAGGTGGGTGAGAGGCGACGCAGTGACCGCGAAGGAAACAACGCGTTCCCACACACATCAGCGCGTACAAGCCCATCGGTCCGGAACACCGTGCACGATGATGGTTGTTGTTGTTCCCGTTCGCGGCTCGGAAAAGGATCCTTGTAGTGCGCGAGCCTTTTTTAATCGCACGAGGGGATATCAGAGAATGAGCGTGAGAGCGTGCTGCGCCGTTAGGTTACACGCCACGTTTTGGAAGTTGTTGGAGGGACAATAAATGATGTTGACTTTTTAATGCCAATAGACAGGGGACCGACAACAGGACTCCTTGTCCACAAGCAGCTAACGTATATGCATGGAAAAGCATATTTGTGGCGAGAAAATGAATCGCTAATTAATTCCGTTTTTGTTTCTTTCTGCTTCACAGGACTCGATGATGCCAGTTACGATCCGCAGCGGTTTGCCATGGACTACCATATCATCGGCTTTCGGGAATGTGTGGCCGAAGTAGCTCGTTACCTCGTCACGATCGAAGGCATGGACGTGCAGGATCCACTCCGACTACGACTAATGTCCCATCTGCAGTGTTTCGCGACACAACGAGAACTCTCGTCTAAGGCTAACGCTGCTGCTGCAACTAGTCCTGCCTGGTCTCATGGAAGTAGTACGGCCTATCCCGTGGCTGCCGCAGCCGCAGCAGCAGCCGTCGCTTACCCGAGCACACACCATGGCACTGGTGGCTATTATCCTCACCCGCATCAAAATTACGGCCCTCCGCAGAGCGCAACCGCACCGTACATTCCACAGGTGGCTACCATCCCTCCTCCGCACGAGCATCTGCACCACCAGCAACAACAGCAGCAGCAACAGCAGCAGCAGCAGCAGCATCACCAGCAGCAACAGTTGACCGGACATTCTTCCACCGGTGCTTCGTCGGCTGCTACAGCCGCTATCTATTCCACCAGTGCACAATTGCATGAGCTGTACAGCAGTCAGCACGACTCTGCGACCTCAGGTCAGCAGCAACAGCAGCAGCAGCAATCGGACCAGCAGTCTGGAGCCGGGTCATCCAATGGAGCCCCGACATACACGGATTTGTCCAACATAAACCCGAACCGTGGTTTGTCTGCGTACGGGAATCCGCAGTACCCGGTGAGCACCTCGACGCACGGATACAGTGCGTCCACAAGCTCATCGTACAACACGGTGGCGGCCATGGGGTGCGGAAATGGCCTGCTGAAGAGACGGGAAGAGTTGTAAGGCGGAAGCAAAAAAGGTGATAAGACTGCCCCCACCCTCCCTCCACATTGTTCATGCTGTAGCATAGCAACCAACACATCGCGTTGGAGAAGAAAAAAGTATCTTTCCCATACCGGGAATCGAACCCGGGCCTTCTGGGTGAAAGCCAGATATCCTAGCCACTAGACCATATGGGAGGCATGGAAGAGAGCTAATCCCATTCGTACTAGTTCCACGCTCAACGTTGCCTTCGCAATGCAGTGAACAACGTGATTCTGCCAAAGATAACTGCCATTTTTAAAAGACACGCGAGATTTCACGCACAAAGATCTCTACTTTTCATAGCAATCCAACGACTTACATTCTCAGCAGAAGAAAGTGTATACCAGAAACGGAATCATATCGAACAAAACAGTTGGGTCCACATTCTGGCAGGAAGAATCATATTTTTCGAAGCTTTAAGTACACGGGAGCATAAAAAAGGTGCTCTCAAGAACCTTTGTACATACACAAGTGTGATTGTGAGCAAGCAAGTTTTGTACCTATCGGTTAAGAAAGCGGGTAGGATAGACAAAAACAACTATTTATTAAACTAATGGAAGAACGTCCCATCCCAAAGGGTTGAACCCCACGGGGCACAGGACGTTTGTCCAAGAACAGCTTCGGACACACGTTACGAAACGTTTGTTTAGCCTGTAAGTGAAACCAAATCGAGTCAATTAGTTTATAAGAAAACTTTTCACTTATCATTAGGCATAGTAGATATATAACTAACGATAGATGAACGTTTCGTTCGAGTACCAATGAGACACGTATATTGACACCAAAAGAGAAGCGTAGGATGTGATTTGTGGACGCTACATTTCACACCGAAAACAAACACCAGTACCAAAATGCCGCATGCAAAGCCACGAGGAGGAAACACGGAGAGCATTTTACATATTTTTATATACGTATTTTAAACTGGAGGAATTTTACAACCGAGCCAAACACAGAATATTAAAGAATCGCTTGCCAGCAAGTTTTGAACAACAGATGGACGGTGTTGGGCTATTCATGATGACACGTGCACTAGCGTATTTCTAGCGTAGAGTAAAGTATTCTAAAAAGCGCTTTGCATCATATAACCTTATTTCATGTGCCATTTAACAGTGGTACAAATAGCACTCACATGTTCGCATGCTTAATTTTTGACTAAATTATCACCGCGTAAAAAAAAAAAGCAACCGTTAATTTTCTCGAGCATCGCACGGACAGCCGTTCCGCGCGTAGAAGAACTGAACCACGCGCCATAAACGGCCGGTCATCGTTTGACAAAATGTCAAAGCCCGCCCGAAAGAAATGCGTGTGCCGAAGTGTATGTGTGCGTGTGTGTATGTGTGTGTGCGTGTGTACGTCGGATTGGTTGCTGTCGTGTGATTTGCTACTTTTTTCGGGTGCTCCTATTATCGTATTTAGCAATTTCACCATCCGTGCACCGTGTTCCAGCATCCCTGGGAGCAAATCAACAAAGTGTCCCAGCCACCATCCGCGTGTTTCCGTGCGTGTGGCGTCGGAGCCTGTCCGACCGTTTCTCGGCGGTGTGCGACCTGCTCCTTTTGTGTGCACATCATCAGCGCAAAAAGGCTCGTTAAGTGGAGAGTAGGAGAGCTTTATCTTTTTTGTCCGCCTGTCCGCTGTTTGTCGCCGTCACCGTCCGGTGTACCGTGGACAGTCAAAGTGGATCATTCCGTCGGTGTGTCGGTCGCTGAAGTGCCCCCGGGTGGACACGGTGCAAGCACTGCCGGCCGCCATCGGCGTTACCGTAGCCGTAGCGTAGTTTGTGCGGCGGTTCCGCATCCGCAGAGGGAAGTGGTGGTGTTCGGGTCAACGGCAGGTCGCACACGACGACCGCTTGGGGGCGACAGGTGACAGCTGAAGGTTGTGCGAATCTCGAGCCAGGACAGTTCGGACCGGCCGGCAAGTTGGATAGCAGGGGGCGGCAATGTCCGATTCGTTCTTTGGGTTTGATGCGTCATTGCCCGGTGAGGACGACGATGGCGGAGGTAGAGAAAGAGGTGGTGGAGGTGGAGGCGGCGGAAGAACAGGCGGTGGGCGAGTGTTGGGAGCTGGGAGCGGAGGTCGTGGATCGGATTCGGAGGAAGAGTACGATGCGCTTAACGACGAAACGTTCGGTCAGGCCCGTCAAGACGATTGGGAAGATTTGCACGAGAACCTGGTGCGGTTGGACCAGCGGGAAGGTGGAGACGGTGACTCCGGGGCCGATTCCGATCTGGACATCAACTTCTCCTCGGTCGGGATCGATAATTTCGAGCTGGACAATGACACGGAACCGGAGGCCCGTTTGCAGCTGGACCCTAGCGTGTGGACGATGCCCAGCAAACCGGAAACGCCGAGACACAGCGTGCCGTCTGTATCGGCCCAGATGCCACCCGCGATTGGCAGCGCACCGACCCCAATTCCAGTACCGGGTAAGTACTTCACGCCGGCATCTAACGCCAGTGGCGCCGATGGTAACTAAACGCTTGCCAAACCTTCTCCACAGATCGCTTCGGTGCACCAATAGGACGGTTCCCGGCTTTACCGAATCCCGGCATGCGCATCTGCTCGCTGGAGGAAATCGAGCAGAACATGATCAAGCAGCAGCAGGAACAGATGCGTCGCGGATTAACGCCACTGCCCCGTCCTCCGCCCGGCTTTCCACCCCCTTCCAACGCAACACCGACGATGCAGACACTTCCGCCACCAATGATCCATCGTCCGCTTCCTATACAGATCGGGTTTCCTTCACCCGCGCTAATGGGCGGCGGTGGCCCAGGAGGACAGCCGGGAGGCGCTCCGGGTGGTCCCATGGGCCCACTGTTTCCGCCCACCAACATGCCACCACCGAACAGTGGTACCGGTGCACCTCCATTTCCGTTTCCGATGAATTTTCAAGGTCCGCCCGGATCTATGCCTCCCAACAACAACATTAACAATAACAACAGCAATGGAAGTATCAACAACAACAATGCAAGCTTCAGCCAGCGGTTGGTGGAGGAGATCCAGCAAAACCATCCCATGTTGCCGCATTACCGACAACCGCCACCACCCGGCACTTTAGCCCAACCGCCGCTTCCGATGGGTGTACCGCCGCCCGGTGGTCCAGGCGGTCCGGGTCCGATGCCGCCGATGCCTCCGCACGGAGCCAACTTTAAGCACCCATTCATGGCGCATCATCATCCCGGCTTTCCACCTAACTGGAACGGTCCACCGCCGCATCATCCGCACCATCCGCACGCTGGACAACATCATCCAGGCTTTCCGGGCGGTCATCATCACTGCCCGCCGCAGCAACAACAGCAGCAAGGTCATGGACCGAGCGGACACCATCATCATCACCAGCAGCAGCAGCAGCAGCAGCATCATCATCAGCATCAAGGTGGTGCCGGTGGTCACCGATTGCACAACGGCAAACAGAATCGCAACTTCGACGAGTACGCGAACATGATGACCGAGCGGGCAAAACACTGGCTGCTGGGCATCCAGCTGTCTCAGCTGAACAAAGACACAGCCTACTACAATGACTACTACTTCTGCGTGATCCGCGATCGGAAGGAGCGCGAACGGGGCGGCGAGCGGGAAAGCAAAGCCCACAAGGACAACACGTTCTATCATCCGTTCAGCCAGCAACAAAACCAGCAGCACTGGAACGGGTTCGGACGGGAGCGTCGCAATTCGGAAAATTCCACCTCGACCAAGGATGGCATCAAGGAGATACAGCCGCGTCGCTACAAGCTGGTGCAGTTTGAGAATTCGCTCGGTAAGCTGCAGTGCGGCAGCGTGATTGCACCGCGCAAGATCATCGATCAGGATGTGGTGGTGGATCGATCGGTCGCGGAAGGTGGCGGATCGGGTGGATCGGGCAGTGCGGGAAGCGGTGGCAACAATGCTGCACCCGGCAGCACGGATTCGGTACACAATCAGCGCCGTTCGAGACAGATTTTGCTGCACGTGGAGAACCTGTACCGGCTGGTGCTACGTCTCGAAGATATGTCGAACCAGTTGGCGATCGAGGCAAAGCAACAGATGAAGGAAAAACGCGCCAAGGAACGGCTGCTGGCACAGGAAAAGCTTGCCAGCGGTACGGATGAGCAGAACAATGTGCAGCCGAACAGTGGTTCGCATCAGACGGGACCGGTACCGGCAACGCCCGTATCGGAGGTTGAGCAGGATACGGTGGACAATCTGCTCGAGCGTATACTGCCGGGTGTGAATGCGGAGGGTGTCCTGCGGTTGCTGTCGGTTCGCAAAGGCAAGTTGCTGCTGACACGCATCCAGAAAGCGCTAGGCGAACATACGGCTCGGTGGACGATCTGGTGTACGGTGCTGGCAACACTGGTTGCGCTGCCGAAGCGCGATCGGGAAGATGCCGAAGATCAGCTGAGTCCGCTGTTTGCCGAGCTCGAGCTGCACGTCAAGTACGCACAGCCGACCGATCTGATGCCACTGTTCGAGACACTGCTCAACACGGATCAGCTGCTGTCGCTGGTGCCTCGGTGCAAGTTCCTGCTGCTCACCATGCTAACGCTGATCGCGCAGATGGAACAGTTGACTACGGCCGATTCGTCCCTTGGACAGGCAGCCGCGTTGAACGGAGTATCGGCGGATGATGCCAGCAACGACGAATCCACCGTTCCGCGACTCGTTTGGACACGCTGGTTGAGTGTTTTGCGGGAGTTCGGCCGTGTGCTGGAGGGTGCGGCTGGTGCGGCAGTCGGAGCAATCGGTAGCAAACCCCGGAAAGTGTTGCTCAAGCTGGATGCGTCCTGTGGCAAGGTGAAGCAGCTCCGTGCGCACCTACAGCGACACCCGGAACTGGAGCTAGAGCACAAGCTGCGTGCTATCGTATCGATCATCGATATTGGGCCCGGCAGTGGTGGTCCTTCGACTTTGACTAAAACCCCCGAAGGATCCGGCGCATCTACGACGACGACGTCGATGGCGACGGCCGAGGCAAGCAAAAAGTAAGCATTCGTTTTCTTTCGAAAGGATGTCTTTTTTGTGTGTTGGGAGTTGGCGAACAAAAGAAAGGAACACTCTAACGGTGACGGAGACGAGCAGTTGAAAAAAAAGGTTAAAAATGTGTGTGTGTGTATAGGATCTATACTCTTTCTGTACGCGTTCCCTTCCTATTATAACGAATTCGTTTCTAACGCACGGTGAGGAAAACGGTTGCAGTTAGGTTTTTAATTTTTACTTTTAAACTTTCCTCTTTTATATTCTACCAGTAGTGGGGTTTATGTTCTTTTTGTATGTTTTTCTTTTTTGGTTTTTGTCCCATGTCAATCCCCTTTAATCCCCCGGTTCCCAATTTTAATCGAGAAAAAAACAGTGCTTTATCTTATTCGAGAATGCTATGTTTGTGTTTATGATGGACGCCGGTAAACGCGCGCGTTTGTGTAGAAACTTTATGTAAAATGATGTATCCAACAATGAAACTGTGTAAAACCTCAATATACTAATTGCAGACAACAACAACAAAAAAAAACTCCCACGAACGTCGCGTGTGGAGGAAGCAGAAAGATGCGTGTAATCAAATAGCACAGAATAACAGAGACATAATAGGAGCAAAACAAATTGTTAATAGTGCGGCAAAGAAGTTTGCTATCGTTGTCACATACGTACACGCACGCACACACGCACGTACACACACACACACGCGCGCGCAATGTGACAATTAGTAGTAAAGTATTTGGCGTCAAATGTAAGTACAGAAGGTTAAACACTCACTGGCAAGTGTTACCCTCAGAGAGAGAGAGCAAAGCAAGTGAAGTTTTTCGTTTTCGGGTTAATAACTGTTTAGATTTTGTTTCTTGACACATGCTTTATAATTTCGGGACAGGCATATAAACGTTTCTTTTTGCATGATTCTTATATTTAAGTTCAATCAATCCGGCCCCGGAAGCGTTTTCCTGACAGGTCGAAAGGTATATTCTTCGTTTGAAAAGTAAACACCTGTGTGCTGCTGCTAATACACTATAATATATACACACACACACACACACACACACACACACACACACACACAGAAATCTACATTCTAGCAAGAACGTACACAGACCGAGAAGATGATGATCGATTTAAGTGGTTTTAGTGAAGTTGTAACAATGGATTAAATGAAGTAATAAAGTAATAATAATTTAGCGATTGTTAAACCATACGCAAACGTGCGTGTGTGTGTGTGTGTGTGCCGTTGACAACGGTGAAACGCATCAAATCCGGTTGCCAAGCGGTGTGTTTCACGGATTGAGAAAAGTTTTAGAACTAAACGGACGGCTAGCTCTTAATAGAACGAACTCAATTGAAAACTGCAGTAAAATATACAACTATAAGCAATAACCAGTGGTGAAGGAATGGTGTATGTGTGTGTGTGTGTGAGTGTAGTAAGAAGGTGAGAAATGTTTTGCATGGTTAGAGTAGTAAACGGTATAGAGATGTGAAAAAAAACACAGAAGAAGTAGTAGTAGTAGCGTAGATCAACCAACTTCTAAACAAAAAAAAAGAATTTCCTTCATCCTTCGAACCGGATTTGAACCAGTGACCTATGGATTACTATGGAGCGCGTCGTGAGACGCGCTGCAGCCGCTACAGTCCACCGCTCTACCAACTGAGCTATCGAAGGCGATGAGAGGAGCGTGCTCAAACGCACATTAGAGTCTCTTGCGCTCACTCGTTTTGTTAACGTTCTGTAGTTTTTGTTGCCTAGTGCGCTAATTGGTTCGGTTCTAAAACATCTGCCCCTTAGAACCACATAACGTGCATGTGTGTAAAAACTAACCCGAATTAAAAAAGTATTGGGGATAAT
This sequence comes from Anopheles maculatus, assembly GCA_002091835.1. Lineage (NCBI taxonomy): Eukaryota > Metazoa > Arthropoda > Insecta > Diptera > Culicidae > Anopheles > Anopheles maculatus. The sequence continues at coordinate 17,251 of KZ063155.1, forward strand.
GAATGGCTAACAAGGAATACAGTAAAAGTAGGACACACTGTATTAATAGAATTTGTATTTGATTCATTCATAATATTTGCAATGTTTTTTTTTTCTCTTTCGATTAATAATGTAGCCCAAAACTGTGACAAGAACGTGTGTGTCCGGAGCGCAGAGGAACACACAGCATAAAAAAAGTATCAACACTCCTTCGAACCGGATTTGAACCAGTGACCTATGGATAACTATGTTTCCCGCGTTGAGAACGCGTTTACCGCTACAGTCCACCGCTCTACCAACTGAGCTATCGAAGGTTGCGAAGAAGGTGGCGCTACACAGCAAACATAAACATCAGCCCACAGGTAGGTCATGATTATGGTTGAACCAATTTCATTCATCTTTACGTTTCCCGTGCTACATGGCAAGGACTTTACCTAAAGATTTATTTTATTCCTTAAAGAGCCCTTCGCTCGATTCGCCGAAATCACACAAATTGATGTTAGTTTTGTTCGCAAAGATCACGGTCGGTGGTGACATTTATTTCCTGCGACACGTTTCACCTGCACAAACCTTGAGTAGCCCTAATTTTAGCAACAAAATGCTACCACACCGAAAGTCGCCACCTGTTGCGATTGTTATGGGACCGTGAGATATTGGACGAAAAACTAGGCAAAATAGCGAAACTTGGCTCCACACGGTCACACAGCATCTGTTATCACGTTATGTTTTCCCCGTTTGCTGGAAAGTTCGCTACACGCAAGGGCCCACACATTCCGAGAGCTTTGAAGACATGCTGTGCTGGGTTTTGGGTTGTTAAGTCCACTTGACTTTTTTTTTTTTACACAGTAGACCACTCGAACCTTTTGAACACGAGTATGGTTTGCTGCAAGCTCGAGACCATCTTCGACTGTTGTGTGCACAAAGCGGTAAGGGGGGGTCGGTGTAAGAAAAGCCTTCTTATCATCATCGATTAGACCGCAAACCGTTTGCCAGCCGAAACAATGCTCACACAACTCTAGCTCGGCCTCGAAGCTTCCGAGATGCGCACGAGGGCGAACGGGGGTGTATGAAGGTGCAGAAGTTTGAAGCTTAACGTTCCCCCCTGGTTCTTGCACTCGAAACCAAGCGGTGACCGAGTAAAGTCGTGGAAAGCAACTATTCCAACAGAAGTCAAGTATCTGGTTTCGAGTCCCCCTCTCGGCTCTATTTATTTTGCAATGTCTCAGAAAGCACACATCTCGCCAGTGTGTCGACGGTGTCCTTTGTTGCCCGGGCGTTTTGCTGGAAGTTCATTATGCATCCTACGAAGCACTTGTGACATATATCTTCCCCTCCCCCTTCACACACACACACACACACTTCTACACGACCCCACACGCACTCGAACTCGCGTATTTTCTGTTGGTGAACCTTGTACAAATATGTGCAGCGGCCCTATCCTTGGGCATCATAACCAGCTGGCCTCGCTGGAAATGGACGATTGGAGCCTAACTAACCGAATGGTGTAAACGACATTTGAATTCCAGAAGGCTCGGGGAGTGAAGGCTCTACCCGCCCCAAAACAGGAGCCCACGTCCGGCGGCGGTTGGCTGCTGTCGGCATGAATGCGCTCGAATGCAAATAATCGTCCTCCATCCCACGGATGGTCGCACACGTCCCTGTCGCGAATTTCCTTACGGCGTGTGGTGGCGTCAAGTAGTGCTTTTGTCGCTAGTACTGGTACTTGTTTGTCTCTCGCACCAAGTTGGCGATAGTGGGTGTGCCGTGGTTCTAGCTTTTTCCTGCTCGCGAATGTTGGTGTAGATTGTGGCCCCGCAGGATTCCTGACGTGTGGGGGCAATTTATTGGTAAATCGTTGCAGCAATATTGTACCATCGGGACATAGCACATTTTTTCGCCGAAAACAAACATAAACCGTGGTGCGAAGCGGAATATGGCGTCACGTTGTGTTGTTCGTAGCGTCTCGAGGCCGTGATTACAATTAACCACGTGCTGGTTTGCGTACCAGAACAGTAGATTTGTGTTCGTCGCCGCCTTGTGATTGGCTCTGGTCGTCTAATTCTTCTTCACGCGCGTCGTTGTAAGTCGATTTGGGTAAGGTTGTTGACGTTTACTTTAGTGCCTAGCATGATTTTTATTGCTTCATTTTTATTTTGATAAACACACCCGGTGTGCTCTTTGGTGCGAAATATTGGCTGAGGGAAAGTTAATTTAATGACCGAATCTATCATCATTTTCCCATTGTCAAGCCAGCTTGACAACAAACAAAGAAGCTACTGAATCATTCGAAAAATAGGGAGAAAAGAATGGAAAATTGGTTCGCAAATTTACCTACGACCAAATATGGCCAAAAGGTCTACTCTTTTCACAAAAAGATATCGAATAGGGTCCCAACATTTACATCCTTATGTTAATCTACATAAATTATCCAGCTAACCACACATATGCAAAAAATGCTTCCAAAACTGTTGCGATCGTTAAATCGTCGATATCCTACCAACTAATACCTTGGTGTCCCTCGCGGATAGCTTTTTTCCAATTCATGTTTTTGGGGTGTGAAAAGTGTCGATTTTCGATACTTTTATTGTTGCAACTATCGATTGTCATACGCAACGCGATCGGTTCGGCTTTTCCCTTTTCCGCGTGGGTCAAATAGGAACACAAAGTCGACAGATAACGCGGCCATTTGCCCATTTGTCAGCGAGCCCCGTGCGTAGTTGTAACATTATCCTTCCCGTTGGACAAAACAAAACAGCAGAAATAGGCAGCAGGGTTGGTGGATGATGATGTTGTTGCCGGTTGTTCTGCCGTATTTGTTTGCGCGTAGCGATGATTGCCATTTTATTGCTAGTTTGCTAGGTCGCGAAGAGGTCCCCGCGTGTACGCGGGTGCGGTATGCATATTTATTTTACCCTTAATCGAATGGTTTTTGTGACAGAAATTTGCGTCCCACAAAAGCCAATGTGCCGCAAAAAAGGAGTACTAAAATGACTTTTTTCGTTGCGGAAAAAGGAGCCCATGTGTTGCTAGGACGTTGCTACAACAGCTCGCCACCAATAAGCAAAATCCTTGTGCTTGTTTTGCCTTTCCATTAATGAACAGCTGTACGCAGGAGAACGGAACAACGACGAACCATTACGCGAATATCGCTCGGTTCTTCGTCTTTCGAGCACACCAGGTAGAATCGGGTGTCCCAAAAGAACCATCCGAAGGTCCTGAAACGCAAACGAATTACTACCCTAGGGCAAGCAATCGTTGGTGTGTAACCCCATTATCATCGACCAAACAAACCCGTGCGCCATTGTTTCTTGGGATCGGAATATGGCCGTTCTACTGGTGTAGGTAGTAGTAGGGATAGTGGCAATAGTAATAGTGGAAGTAGTAGCAGGATCATAACATACCACCGATTAAGGATCTTAGGAAAAAAAAATGGAGGCATAGACTCTTGTGGAGGAATTCTCTGTCCTTATAACTACGGGAACCAGATCTCAAAATCTAAACCAATTTAAGACTAACTTACTTACGTATTTACAAACTTAGTGTTAGCCACCTAATCGTTCTATACGAAACATCATGAAACATTCAACATTTGGCCACCATCTAATCACAACCGCTAAACGCTTCTTAATAACGGGTAGAATCTTGGTGTCACTAGACCCGCATTGAATAATTAACCTTTCTTCGGTAGTCATCGTGATTGGACGCATTGGTTTTTTCGAGCGTCATGCCCTGAATTACCCTGCTCTGCAATCCGCGGCAATCGATTATCCTTAATACCAATTTCCTGCCCAGCTGTAGCTTAGATATTTACGAAACAGTAGTCCGCAACGCATGAGTTTTTCCGGTAGGTTCTGTTCGAACGAAATATGTTGTACTTTTCTCTATAAACCGTATACTTAATGTTCTTCGTTCGTTCGTTGTCCTCAAAAAAAACGAAACAACCGGTGGCAAAAGTGAGTGAGCAACGACTACAAAGCTAGCCGTCAATCGTGTGACATGGGGAAAAAAAAAACAAAAAACACAAAGAAACGTCGCACAAAAATCGATATCCGGCGCATTGTATAGCCGTTTTGACGACCGTGCCCTCGACACTACCAACTTCCATTTGATTCCGATAGGCTTGTACCCGACACGACACACCTCAGAATACCGGTACGGTACTTGACCGCCGCCGTTTTGGAGACACCTGCGCTCCCCAAACCATCCACGGGCGTTGGGTAGAATTTTTGGTATCCTTTTTATAGCCCGAGTTCTTCCCGGGGACAGTAACCAAGCGAACGGTGAAGTTGAGAACGTGTTATTAAGTTCTTGTTGGACCTGAAATATCCATTACGATTGCGAGCCGACAACCCGAGCCGAGTTTTGGTGCGGTGGAGGTTTCCTGATATCCTGATTAAACTAAATGATGACTGTACCATTCGTGGGGCGAGAACAGCAGCATTAAAACCTGGCGGGACCTTTGTTTCTGCCGCCCAATTTCCATGGGCTTTTGGGTTGGCGCATTTTCCATTAGCACACGACACGCAACGCGTGCCGGTGAGGTTGAAGGAACCAGTTTTTGGAACCGAGTTTTTCGCGTGTCTAGGAATTATTGATCCTTACAATGCTTCCTTGGGGTGTAAGGGAGGGTGGCGTCCACGGGCGTGGATTTCTTTTGTGATGGTGGTCAGTTGTCCGAATGTTTGGACATAGCTCACGGACATAACAGCTCATAGCGATTGGTGAAGGTGCCCTCCTAGACGACGACGCTGAGCAAGATTTCGCAGAAGTGACTAATTTTATTACTAACCACCATTTTGGAAGAAGTAGGCAGACTTTGTCAATTTTCGGTTTTATCACTCGTTCTTCAGAAGGCAGCAATTTCTCTTTGAAATAGATCGCTTTTCTTCGCCACACTTGACACAATCTTCGGCAAGCGTGCGTTGGTAACGTATCTACTCAATGAATTCGGGCGGCGAGAGACACTTCAAGGTGTTGTTGGATTTCTTCAACCTAACATTTGGCCAACGTTTGTACAGTGAAGGCGTTGTCTTCTAACAAGATATCTGGCCAAGTTTAGGAAGATTCCAGCAATGGAAAGTGTCGAATGAACCAAATTACTTTTAAACACGAATGTTGCCAGCGGTGGTAGGTTTACGTCGCGACTGGTTTCAATACGTTGGATGACACAAATTAAGGATTGCAACTGTTGAAGTCCAGATAGAGCAGCTAGATCCAGCGTGATTAGCTCGTTATGGGCGACTACCACATGTTCTAACTACCTTACAGTTATAATGCTCTCAAACATTAATGATGATTACAGTTGATTTATTTTGCATTTAATTTTTTTAAGCCATACAACAAACGCGCCGTGTATCGGTAAGCGTGAAGTATGTCCCTGTCGAACAAATTTCCAAATTTTCTATTATCCATTTGGGAGTGATCACCCCGAGACGAATGGGTTTCCTATGTTTCTCATAAGTGGCACAGGTTAGAGGGTTATCCACTACGTTCACCGACACAAGCGGCGTGACATCTTTCTCGAACACGTCCGGTATTGCCATCAGGAAATTGTTGCTAAGGTCTATGAAGCTAAGATGTGGAGCGATTAACCGTTCAAGAGTGATACTTTCCAGTTTATTGTTGGCCAGTGTCAGGTGTTGTAAAGAGGGTAGCGCTATCTCTTTTGGAACATCGACACTTTGTAGACGATTGTTGTGCAACTCTAGCGATTGCAGATTGCTTAAACTTTGCAGGATGGTAAAATCGAACGATTCCAACTGATTGTTACCGAGGGCCAGTAGTGCCAGGTTGGGAAGGTTATCCAGGCCGTCTGGTAAGCTGTTGAGCACGTTGGAAGACAGTGACAAATATTCCAAACTGGTCGCATTGAGCTGCGCGAAGGAGACTCTCTCCAGTTTATTGCTGGATAAACGGAGGACGATAAGACTTGGCAGTGTCACCACTTCGCCTGGACGATAACCGATTGTGGACAGCTGGTTGTGTTCGAGATTTAAAACTTTCATCAATTCCATCGATCGCAATACCGACATGTCTATCCGATGCAGCTTATTGTAGGACAGATCAAGCGTGACGATGTTCGCCACGATCGCAGCTTGTGGTGGATAAATGTTGGTTATGTTGTTACCGACAAACTGTGCCGTTTCCAGGTGCTTCAGAGTAGCCAGCAGGGCCAGATTAAGCATCTTAATAGCACAGAACTTCAAGCTTAACTCCTTCAACGACACTAGGTTGCGCAATGCAGGTGGAACGCTGGAGATCGCACACTGGGTTATTTCGAGGTGTTTAAGATGTCTATTAGTTTGGAAAACGACCGTTCTTAGCTGGCGCGCCTCTTGGAGAGTTAGATCCTGCAGGGTTACTGTGCTGGGCAGAAATAAGTTCTTCTCGTGGAATTTCTTGAACAGGACGGAGTTTGTGATGGTCGATGCGTTGATTAATAGTCCAGCAATCGTTTTCGAACCAATGATGAGTCGTTGGATCATTATGCTGGTATAGATGTCGGAGCGCTCCTGCCCTAGGACAGTTAATCCTTCCGCTGTCGACGTTATGTCCAGTTCGGATATTCGACAGACTACACCAGCACCACATTGACTACCAACAGTGGGTGCTGCAGTGGTCCACAACACGACCATAGTATATGCACATGCAATCCATTTCATACTGGGGATAATGACACAAGTTAAGCGCTCCGAACAATACGAACTATCTCACTGGATTTTAGCCAAACAACTAACAACAACTAATTTGCTGAGCTTCGTATTTTGAACAAAAATTTGGATAACAGACTAATTTAAAATAGATTATCTACGTCGAGAGAATTGTAGAGAAGCAATGTTCTGGGATTCCCACGATTGTTGTACTGGTGTGATGATAATGAGCCAGAATTTGCCTTTCATCACATACAGCAAACTGAATTTCTGTTATCGAGAGGAATCCGCCCGCTGTAGTTCATTTCGTTACACCTTCCGGCAATTGTAACCGTCAGAATATGGATGGCATTCTTTGACGTTAGCAGTGGTATGTACTGCTGTAAGGAGCTGCACTGCAATGGATTTTTATCCATGTGGAGCACACATGCAACAGGATACACGCCACTAAAGCAGATTTCCGCCGGCACACGCTGGAACCGGTTGTCCAGGAGCGAAACGAACTTAAGGTTCGGAAAGCTGCAGTTTTCTAGCGAAAGCGATTCGAGCAAATTATGGGACACGTCAATCGTCGTTAGCGTAGGCAAATGCACGTACTGTCTGCAGGTGACGGAACGGAGCTGGTTTCGGGCGAGATAGATACCGCCCGTATGTTGGTGTGGCTTAAAATGGGCTAAATCGACCGTGCTTAGCCTGTTCCCGTCAAGATAAGCACGGGTTAGTTCGAGTATGGTGTTGTGGTTTAGGTAAGGCAATCGGTCCAACTGATTGTCCCGCATGTCGATAGTGGATGGGGCTGCGAGCTCTAGCAACTCCAGCTCAACCCATGGCAAACTGTTACCCGGTCCAAGCACTAGTAGCGTAAGACAAGGGAAACTCGTCTGGTTGGAGCAGACGATCGAGTGCATAAGATTGTGTTCGATAAACATACGTTCCAAATGCACGAACGGTGCGAATAAGGCCAAATCTAGTGTCGTCAGCAGATTGTAGTTGAGCAACAGCTCCCGAAGCGAGTTAACACAGGAAGGTTTCGATGCGGGAAGTAGCAAGCTTATTTGATTCCGGTGCAACTGCAATGTTCTCAGTTTGGGAAGATCGCACAACAGCCGTAGATCGAGAATACGTATGTTCGATTTGTCAATGCCGAGAAAACGAAGGTTCCTGAGGTTGGTTATCGTTTCGGGGATTCGCTGCACAGCACTATTAACGATGAACAGCGACCGCAGGTGTTGATTGGGATGGATCGCTAGACGCATTAGAAATGGTGCTGAGAGCAGTTCGATCGACTCGCTAGCCATGCGGTTCGGTATGGTGAAGTCCTGTTCGTAGTACTGTTGGAGCGTTGTTTGGTTAAATAGTTGGCTCACTGCAACGAGTATCTTTTGAACCGGGATTGTGTTGTACAGTTGACATCGTTTAATGACCGTCATTATTGCCACATCATCGTCAGCTAGGATCGTAGCTAGCCGATCGATCCAACTGTCATCGTAGATACGTACAGTACCGAGTGTACAAGCGCCAGGATATTCTGTCGAACATTCTAAACTGTCTGACGCACTGACGTAACGGATGCCTTGAAGGACTACGACAACTATGAAAGTAAAGGACAGTAGATTAGTAGAAATAGGTTGAGAACAGTACGGGGTAGTATACCAAGTAAGCAAAGATTTCCCCACTCGGATACACGGTAAGTTTTCATCGCCGTACATTAGCGCTGTACACTAGCTGTAACGTATGTCGCAATGGTTGTTGTAATACAAGCGTTTCTCTCACCCCTTTTTGTATCAGGTCTTTGTTGCCAAACATCCGGACGAGATGTTTCGAGAGCGGACTAGAAGATTGCTTCAATTACAAACACATCAGGGCCACACGCATTTAAAATTGCGCTCCCCCCTCAAGGTTCGATGCGGCTCGTCTGAAGGACAGAAGCGTCTACTTCGCTATCCTTCCTGTGTGATCCGTTAAGCTAGCGATAAAGTACAAAAACATGACGCAAAAGCCGCAGCAACTGCTCGTTAAACGCGCGTAGTATCAAATCCATTTCCAATCCCGACCAGCCCGGTTGCCTTCGGTTGCGAAACTCGGGGGGGTATAGCGATAAACACACGTCGGCACTACAGTACGCTGATCACGAGCCGCCTGCTCTGTTGTACACCTGAACCACTACCGGGATTTGGGCGAGGAAGCGCCCGGAAGTGGATTATATTGAGTTCCCATACCCGGCAATCGTCCTAGGCTTGCTTTGGCCGGTATAGATTCGCTTTCCGAACTGCTTCCGGTCACGTAACTTGAAGTGATCCGTTCGGTCGTTCGGTGGTTCGTTTCGGCCAGGTCGGCCAGTGCGTGCTGTGTGGAGCTGGTGGCGAAACTTTACTTCCCAGCAATGGGTGGTGGTGTGGTTGAACTTTCCGCTTTGTTACCTTTCTTGAGAAGGACGTGGATGGACCCGAGAGACAGGAAGTCGAACCGTAGTAGTAGTAGCAGTAGTAGCAGTAGTAGGCAGTAGTCAGGCACAACAGTAATAAATACCGCAGGAAACAGTCGTAACCGAGCTTCCTGAGGCGGTGTTCGGTCGGTACCAAGGACGACAGAGTCACCACAACCGGGGGGAAAGGCTATCGTTTGGCGCATCGACTCTCTACGCTAGGCACTAGGATTATATCGATTACCAGTGTTTGCGAGCAAAATCAATGTATGCGAGCGGCGAAAGTATGCAGGTAGCGATGGGCGATGGTTCGCGGAGCGCACCAGGTTTTGCCGGGAGTGCTTTCGTTTTTATTTTCGATAATCATCATGTGTCTTGCAGTGTCTTGGTACGGAAGCGTTCCGGGAAAAAGGGAACGTTCAAACTTCTGCAGCAGAGGACTGCTGGCGTGCCCCCACAGTCAGTGCTGGCTGGGTAGCAGTGATATTTCCGTCGTGCTTTCGGGGTTTTGTCGTCGAGTCGCATGCGAAGCACGTGGCTATAATTTCGCCCTCCAAGAATATGCCGCATTGGCGGGCAGGTTGTTGTTGCTAATGAAGAGGAAAACTTTATGCGACTTTATTTTTATGTTCCGTGGACTACACCGGGTGGCGTTCTGTTCCGTTCGGAAGGTGCTCGGGTTATCCATTCATTGCTGGGTTTTTTTTTCTTTCCTTCCACGTTAGTTAATTTGACATTCCGCCGACTGTAATCGTTGGCGACGTGTATTAATAGAACCAAGCTGGGTTGTGTTGGTTTTTGGGTAGAAAGTTACTTAACTCATGTTTCCTTTGCTCCGGCGGGCCGGGGGCAGCATAATGATGCGGAGAACCCCGCCGGTGTGCGCCGAACTTTCGGTACAGTAACTTTTCCTCAATGGATGGGAAACTTTTGTCAGTTTCTTATGTACGCGTTCGTGCGTATAAATTATTTAATTGCAAAAACAGTGTTTACAATTGTTGTGTAAGCTTAAAGAGTTTAAAAAGAAGACAGACTTTCTCCTTACTCCTTGCAAAAACTTCTTTACTTTGATTGAGAGAGAGCAAGAAGGAGAGAAGTCCTCCACAATTAGCAAGAAACACACTGGGGGGATATCAAATAAGTACAGCAGTTCATAAACAACCGAAAAATCAGCAAATTAAATTTCATTCGCCCATTTGTCATCCCTCGTGGGGATCGAACCCACGACCTTTGGATTAGAAGTCCAACGCGCTATCCGCTGCGCCAGAGGGACATTTGTGGTGGGAAACCGTTGCCAAGCTATCGGCCGATATGGCGCTTTACGATATTGCGCCACCAAGGCCTCGGCCAACAATTTACCAGTTTCCATTAAGATTCCTGATAGGTGGATTCTGTTGCAGAAAGCATTTTAAGTGGAACGAAATGCAGCCGGATTTGCATGGACCCAGAACCAGCGTGTGCAGCAAACCGTAACTAATAAGAACATACGGTTAGTAAGGTCGAGTTCTCTACACAGCCGGCAGGACACACTCTAATTAGAGACAGTCCCAGTTTGTGGAACCAGCTCGCACCAGTGTGTGTTATGTGTTGGTCAGCGTGTTCGATCTATGGTCAGCAAATTATCGATTCCGATGACCACTATGTTTTTTTTTGTTTGTGCCCATTCACACTGCTGCTAATTGCTGCACATTGGGCGTTAGTTGAAGTGCTGCAGCATGTGCCGTGTGTCCCTGCCGGACAGTGAAGGGATTTACATAATTTTCATGCGCCCCTTTGTTACGGAACTCCCCTTGGAACGGGCTTGGGGTTTGTGTTTGCGCATCATTATGCGTGTGACAGAACAGGGAAGGGTTAGCTTTGCCGGACAAAAGGATTATTGCGTGTGAGTGTGAGTTCATCCCTCGCGGTGTGAATCGAGAAAAGAAACCGACCATGGAATATGCATTTTTCTAACCCGCTTTTACTCATTTCTTTTAGATGTCCTGGTTTTGCTCTGCTGCTAACGAGCATCCTTTTGTACTGGAGGATAACTGAAGCCGATGCATTGACGTCGTCGTGGTGTATGTGTTGTATTTTTAATATGGTCCCCCACGCTCCATCCAGAGCTTTGCCAATTAATGGCCCCTGAAGTTATGCATCCGTGCCTCGTTCCTGGACCTAGGATAATCGCTGGCGCTCCTGTTTGTCCTTTTTGTTTGTTTGTTAGCACAAGCCTCATCTTTTGCAACTAGATTAGAAATGAATAGCAGGGGTTTGGAAAGGCAGAGAGAAGAAGCAGAACTATCACTACTACACTACTTCAGCTATAAACCCCTTAAAAGCCTAATTTTCTTGAGCGATCCCAGCACTCACTCTATTAGCCTGTTTTGTTTCGTACTCAAGAGATAAGACACTTGTACTGGTCAGAAACCAGGACCCTGTCTCAAGGACGGGAAGAAATGCGCCGTTTCTGTGCTTTTTCTTCTTCTCCTGCTAGCAAACAAAGAAAAAGGATCGCCCCGGAGCACCGGCCATCACGCTGTGCCGTGATTTTCCTTTCGCTCCACTGGTGGCAACGGTGAAAGAAAATTGTAATTTTCCCCAACACGCGAACTATGAACTTTGAAGGCGATTGTGAGGCACCGTTATGCACCGTTCCGAGAACTCGCGGCAAGAGCTGGGAACGAACTGCACAACGAACTACACGGCATCCGGGGAGAACAATTTTCCGCGAAGAAAAATGCAACGGCAGGAATACTCGGTGTGTATGCAAAACTGTTTTTCCCTTACCACGGTCGAAGAAAACGCGCGAAATGGTGGTGATGGCAAATTCTTAACGTTCCCAGTATCCACCCGGCGGCACAATTGTGGCCCGAGTCTTTATCCTGAACCTTCCCCAGCTGCCTGCATATAGACTGCAGTTTCGCAGTGTCGGAAGCGGGTTTTGGTATTTAATTTTTGCACCGGTTCCCGTTTGCATTTTCCGTCGTGTGACGTACGGTTTCTTCCACTTGAACGTCGACCATTTCATCCGACTGCGCCGTCACGTTGACCGTCGGGGTTTCGTTCGATTTTTATTTCTGTTTTTTTATTCTTCTCTGTTGCCTTGTTTTGTTTGTTGCCTATTTTGAAAGACGGCGTTATTCAATGCCAGTTGCCGCACGGGGTAGTTGCTGGCGATGCTGGCTTCTGTCTCAGCTAGAGGCCACTCTATTGCTTTCCCCCAAAGGGAAACTCTTACAGGGGAGAGGTTTTATGCAAATTTTAATCACTAGCTCGCGTGCTCCTATCACATCCAACATTCTGGGTATGGCAGGGCAGCGTGTCCTGGAGGTTTCGGTGTTGCTATGTGCGAGTTAAAGTGGGCCAAAGCCAAAGTCTTGGTCCTCGGTGAGCACTTATGCTGATTGTTGAACCCTTTACTGGGTGATAATTAGCTTCCTCTTACCGCAAAGACCGTCTAAGGAGGAGTGTCGTTTGTTTTTTTGTTGCTTTCCCCGTGGTTCCTGCATGCAGTCTGTATCGATCGATCGAGATTTGCAGAAGAGATTTCAGAAAAAGTGTAACACATTTTAACGATATTAGAAAGTCACGTGTTTTTTTGGAGGAATTATTGGTAGTTTTTAGACTGACTCTTTTTGAACAGCGCCTAAAGCTATGCCTATTATTACAACAAATCGTGTTTCACTTAGCGTTCTCTTAAGGCTCGTTGACTGTCTTGCGGTTGTGAAGCGTAATATTGCATACCCCTTAGGCGTATACATCAAACACCATCAAAGCAATCGTTTAGTTTAACACTAAAACCTTCCCGTAATAGCATCTAATGCTATAACTACCACCAAATGATTCATTTTCTCAGAAACAATTCACGGCATTTCGCTCCCTGATTGTTCCTAACCCCCGTGCCACAAGCAAATCGGAATAAATTTATGTCCGATAGAACTATTTTCAATTGCATTCCAACGCACACGAACTGAAATGGGGAACAGTCCCCAGTCCCCGTTTCACTTTCTCACGGTTTTCAGTTACATTCCGACGCTGAATAACGCGCATTATTGTTGCGCCGAGCCGGAAGTCGTTTAGCATAAAAGGAATTCAGCACACGAAGGACGAAGAATCACGAATGCGGGAAGACAACCATCCCGAAGCGAAGAAGATCGGGACCCGGGGTTAGTTAAGCCGCTATGTCTGCTTTGTGCCACAGAAGTGAGAGGCGTGCATTGGCAGTTTTGTTGCTTCCTGTGTCTGTATGCCGTGTGTGTGTGTGGAATTTGTCACTGACATAATAACCTGGTTGTGTTGGTTCCGCCACTTGAATCATCCCTGCATTCCGGGTATGGAATCCTTTCACTGGGCCGGTGTCCTCAACAATGTAGTGTTCCTTCAACTGTTCCCAGTTTTTACATGACATTTCTGTGCGGTCCTTATGTTCATGCTTCATACTATATGAGCTCTGTCGGCTCATCCTTGAAGATCCTGGTTTAATTATAGCCTGTCATGCGAAGATAAGATACTCGTCTTCGCACCTAGCAAAAAGGGTTCCCGGAAATAGTTTAGAAGACGCGCTCGACCCGGAAGTCCTACGCGAGATCGTGAAAAGGTTATCTGTGCTTTACAGTGGAGAGTTTTTACGTTTCACAGGAAGTGAGCTAGAATTATGTCTATTGTAGAGAGTCTTTGAAAAAGTGTTGAGAAGAAATTCCTAAAGTAGAGTAGATCCGGTCTCAATGATTTGATAGGTACCAAGGCATTCGGCATAGATTCATTACCCTTCTGGATGATAGTCAATCATACATTCCTTCGCAATAGCCTGCCGTCCGTCACACGTGCGTTCCAAATGACAGTTTAATAACGAGCTCGTGGGCAAAATAATTGACAGGAGATCCTCATTTACAGTAACGAGCTGTAAACACTTCATTTTCGTAGTTCGGTTGTGCTCTCGGAGAGTGTTTCCGAGAGTGGAGATGTGCCCACAAAGCTGGAAATTGAAACCTCACAATCGAACGTTCTCCAGGCCGTATCGATCCAGACTGGAGAAGTTAAATTACGATTACGATCTATTTCGATTAAATCTATTTAGTTAAATTTTCCCTAACTCGTCTGAGTGGACAATTGCCGTTTGATGTTAATTTACATTTGATAAGTTAATACACCACACCTTACTGCGACACATTGACGAAACAAATGAAAAAGGAAACGTTAAACACCAAAGTGACACATTCCGTTCAAAAAGTTGGACAAGAGCGATGGTGGCGCATCTGGTTTGTAAGTACAGCATAGTTTGTTGTGTCTTTCTGTCCCTGACATTAATCCTTCATGTTTTTTTGTGTGGATCGTATCCCGTAGCTGTGCTATTGCTGATCGCTTGCGGATGTCTTCCCCTAGCGTACAGTGCGTGTATACCGAGCATGGGAAACGGCTGTACGTTGGAGAGTCTTAACATGTTAACGAACGGCACGGCAACGCTGCGAAAGATAGAAGCGAACAAATTCTACAGCATCCGCGTGCAAATGCTTCGTCTGCCCAATAATCCTTCCGGACCATTCCTGTCCTTTGCGGCCGAGTTTGTGGACGACGTGGAAATGACGATATTCCGCGAGCAGTTGTTTCAGATACCGGCCCGAACCAATCTGAGCAGTATTCAAGTGTTTGAAGCAAAAGCGCTGAAACAGGTTCAAATCGCCGACGGTGGTGATATCTCGATCAAGGAGCTAACGTTCATCGATTGCGGGATAGATCATGTTCCGCAAACGATCGGTAACTTACCGCTGCTATACACGCTGACCTTCTCTCAGTGTGCGTTACGCAACGTGTCGTTAAAGACATTCGCCAAGAACTCGCGGCTCAAATTTGTCGATCTGAGTTCCAACGCAATTGATACGATCGTGCCGTTAAGCAACGAGGACAGTAATGTCGCACTTTCGATCGAAGATCTGTATCTGTCCTCGAATCGATTGGAGCATCTCGATATGTCGGTGTTTAGCGCACTGTCCAACCTAGTGATGCTCGATCTTCGCTACAACAATCTGGCACGGATAGTTGCCGAACGTGCGATCTCCTGGCCCAAGCTGGAGATATTCGACGTCAGTAACAATCAGCTACGTGCGCTGGATCTGCAATGGTTGTCAGCGCCGAACCTCACCCGTCTGCTGCTGAGCAACAACCTGCTGGACAAGATCCCGCAACGGTTGCGCCGTTTCGCCAACCTCCAGCTCGTCGGCCTGGGGGACAATCAATTCGCTGGCATTGATCTGGCACCGCTCAATGGGTTGCCTACGCTGAATACGGTCGACTTTTCGAACAATCCAAAGTCCCGGTATGTGCGCAGCTCGCGCCCTATACAATTGCCGATGCTGGACACGCTGTACGTTGAGTACTGTGCGCTGAGTCGGTTCAACACCACCGGGATAGATCTGCCAGTCGTCAGTTTCATTAGTTTGGCGCACAACAACTTCAGTACGGTACCGCCGCTAGGAATTGCTTTCCCGTCCATCTCGTCGTTCAGCTTGTACGACAATCCGATCGGCTGTGGGGTGCTGAAGTCACGAAAGGAACTGCTCCTTTCGGGGAAGCTGATCATGGGCCCTCCGCTCGATGTAGGCAGCTGTTCAGGTGGTTCTATTAGCGTTTCGGAAAGCTACGAACTGTGCTGTAAAGCTTGAGTGATATCGGAAATCCGCACGTCACTTTCGAATAAAGTCACCCGTTTTCTCCAGCCAGGACGCCAAGACAAGTTCCGCAACACTAATCGAGCTTTATTGCTTATTTACTCGACACAGCAAACTTCTCGGTTCGTCGATAGAACAAAGCTAGAGTTAGTGGTACACGGTATGCCGAAAAAGGTTGAATCGATGTTGAGCTTGAAGTCCACAATGTACTGCTGCCAGCGGCGCACATTTTTACACAGCAGCGGGTTCTGGACAGCGACCACTCGTCTCAGGTTGGGAAAAATCTGGAACAGGTCGGGCAGTTGGTGCAGCCGGTTGTTAGCGAGCGTGAGTGTGGCGAGCTGTGGAAAGTCCCACCGAGCATACTCGGCCTGTGTGAGCTGGTTGTTGGCCAAATTTATCAACTCCAGGTTGGGCATGTAGTGTCGTGTGTCTATAGAGCGGTACATTCTCTATATCTGTGCTACAAAACGCGACCATGTATCGGTGATTATAGTTGAATTACCTGTACGCGGGAAACGGGACACGGGGCGGGGATTCAGTAATTTGGTAAAGGTACGTACGGTCGTTAGAAAGCTTCATGATTGCTATGAAATCGTATTTTCATAACACGACGATCGTCAAAGTTGGGTGATGATCAAAAAACGAAGAGAAGTGTTAATAGTTTTGTTTTTGTTTGTGCCCAAGAAAACCTTTGATGTAGCGTATGTGTGTGTTTGTGTGTTGGATACTGTCAGGCGTAGCCGAAACCATGTACTTAAAGTTGTGCAATTAGTATGACAGTCTTAAGATAATGATTAAGATCATCTCCTGAGATATCTCCAGGATGGATGAATTGGGACTTTCTTGGGACGTCTGCTAAGTCCCAATGTCCAGCCTTGGTCTTTATGGACAATTAAACCTCCATGTCCTCTTCTAACAACACCGGTTGTAGGTGTAAGCTCTTCAATTCTTCCATTTTAGTTCCTCACATATAAAGCTTAATCCTTCTAGGAGTCTTCCCTGTACGGTCGCATCCAGTTGAAGAGTGTTCTTCCGATTTGGGTAAATTTTCTGACCCAGAAATGTACTTATCTGCAACAAATGTAAAGTAAGACAGACGTTTTGAGTGAAAAAGAAGCCCCCAAGGGTCACGAAATTGACTTTGTTCTACCAAACTCCTACGTTGTACGTTCCATGTATGCATTTCTGCAATCTTTCTGCTCCACTCTCTATTTCACACTGGTCACCTCCTAAGCGCTACAGCTTGACAGCTGTCATCCAAAAAATCCCCGCACAGAGTTCATCTCCAAACATCAGAATCGCAAGCATTGTGTGGCAAATATGGCCAAACAGACTTGTTGTATAGTAACTTTGAGACTGAAAGGATCGACGGGTGTCTTGGTTGAGACTTGATGATGCGATCTGTAGCCCTGAACCTTACTGTGTGCAGTTAAATTTGAGTACTAAAACTGCTAGAAATGTCCTTTACAATCGAACTAACGTCAGAATCCGCAAAAGTAAAGCCAAATATTGTTTTGGTGGCAATTCTTGTAATCCTAATACGAGTTAATCGATGTTGGAGGTGTTGATAGCAGCATAATAAGACTATTATCAATTAAAGACAAAGAACAAGTATCTATACTAAAGGGGAAACATGTAAAAAACACATTAGTTGTTTCCGCCCGGGATCGAACCGGGGGCCTTCCGCGTGTTAGGCGGATGTGATAACCACTACACCACGGAAACTGGTGAAGGACAGACCGGCTGTTTCCATTGCAGCCATTGTAGCTTTATCCCTTCACAGCATCACGACAAACACATGCGCAAAGAGAGAGAGAGAGAGAGCGAGCGCAAGCTGTTCGAAAATGGCAACCGTTAAAAATATAAATCACCACCAAGCTAAGGTAACCGAGGGGCGGCGGGAAGGGTACCGGGGGAGGGGAGGAAGGGGTTGTGCATTTCGTGAAAGTATTTTTAGTGCAGCACAGGAAAGGGACGGCTGGCCAACAGCATGTGATGTGAATTTGTCGCAACGCAGCACGATTGTACACGATGGCACAAGAGAGGAGAGAAAACTGGAGTGGAGGGAGAGGCTGAGGGCAGGTCCAAAACAAATCCCCACCAATATTTGGAACATAACCGATGTAGCCGGAATGTATCCGAAAGGAGGGGCTGCTGTGTTGTCTTGGCGGTGGTGTGATGAAAAGCGATAAATTTAAAGCCCACTGCAGCAAAAACACGAATGCGCCGGTTGAAATAACCAAAAAACCCCCAACGAATCGCTGTTGTTTACGCGGTTTGGTGATTTTTCCTGCATTTGGCAAAGCAGGCGGTGTGTTTTGTTGGGGTAGATCATGCACAAAAGATTTAATGGCCGAGCAGCAGAAAGAAACGGTACGAAAAGTCGTTAAAGTATGTTAAAAGTCGCCGGAAAGTATGCAACACGGAAACGCCTAACATGATGCAATCCGCAGCGCACGGTAATTAGTAGGCTTCGCAATTTAAAGTTTTTTAACAAGCAGCTACGTGCAAAGTTTCGTTTCCTTTCTTCCTTTACACTAATTTCTAGGAAAATTAATGAAATTATTTACGACTTATACTTTTCTTCTCATTTTCTTATCTCCCATTTCGCAGGTTCACAAGACAAGCGGCGTTTGGAAATAATCGTCACTTCAAAGGGCGCGCACAAAGTTTGGAAGAAAAAACGAGGAAAAATCGAGATGACGGACACCGCCCATCATCATCAGCAATGAACATCGTCAGCTGGTGCCTGGTGGTCGGTGAAGTTCCCGGAATTTGTCAGCTGTTGTGTAGTACATCTTCTAATCGCATTTGTCGCGTGTCGCATTCATTGCTGCGCTACACTGATTTACCGATCAATAATTGTTCGCTCAAACAAATCGACAACCGATAGCCAAGCCGATAACCGAATCGAAAAGTGGCAAGAAAGAACAGATGTGTAATAGCTTCTATTAACAAAACACTTATAGGATGCAAATATGTACAACAAAACGGTAATAATCATAAGCAATAAGCAGAAAGAATGGGTATAAAGAAATAGTAATGGCAAAGTAGAAGTAATAACAATAATAGCAACAGAACGATACACTCATTCACAACCTCCATTTACAATTATATATATATATATATATATATTTATAAATTTTAACCAATAGTATGCGCGAAAATCCGCTTAAAATTGTTATAAAAATAGTCCAAAAAACAAGCAGTTTCATATCTAATCGATTGTACAATAAATACTGATTTTAAAACAATTGTACTGAAATCCGTACGAAAAAGTGCGTTTATTTGGTAAAATTTTATTTCCATCCGAAAACGGCTTCCGAAACGAATTCATGCGACAAAAATTGTACCAGGAGAACGAAATTAAAAAATTAAAAATTGATTTCAAAATCCGAAACGGATACCTCCTCATAGGTTCTTCGCTCCTGTTACTTTTGCGGTCGGTTTTGCACGAATCGAAAAAATCTGACAAAATTTTCTACCAGGCAATTGCTGCGCTGCTACCTCCTGGTACGTTCTTCGCTCCTGTTACTTTTTCGGTCAAAAATTAAAAAATTTGCTTTTTCCGATTCGAAAATATTCGCCATACCAGCTACCAGCTTTTGATACCTCCTGGTGCGTTCTTCGCTCCTGTTACATTTTCGGTCCGATTTGAAAATTTAAAAAATTTGAAATTTGAATTTGAACAAAATTTCGGAAAATGTTACCTCCTCACATGTTCTTCGCTCCTGTTACATTTTCGGTAAAATTTTCGACGACCAAAAATTTGAAATTTGAATTTGAATTTGAACAAAATTTCGGAAAATGTTACCTCCTCACATGTTCTTCGCTCCTGTTACATTTTGGGTCCGATTTTCGACGACCAAAAATTTGAAATTTGAATTTGAATTTGAACAAAATTTTGGAAAATGTTACCTCCACGCTTGTTCTTCGCTCCTGTTACATTTTGAGGTAAATTTTCGACGATTGCAAATTTGAACAAAATTTAACAAAATTTCGGAAAATGTTACCTCCTCGCATGTTCTTCGCTCCTGTTACTTTTGATCAAATTTTCGGTGCCAAAAATAAAGTTACAAACCAAAAAATCTGAAAATTTCCAAAACTTACCATTACGTTACCTGCACGTTAGTTCTTCGCTCCTGTTACTTTTTAAACGTATTTCGCTGTGATAAAAAAATTTCTTTCTAATCGAACGATTTGCGAACACAATGGCATGCTGCGCCAAGCGCTCTCGGGTTAGTTGCTTCTTGGTTTCCTTTTCTTTCTGGTTTCTGGTTAACCCCCAGCACGGGAATGACCTTTCGCCGACCGACGAACCGCGGCATGAGAAACGATCAAATCGCCGTTTCCCAACACAGAACCGATGCTGCTGTTGCTGTTGCTTACCTTTCGGAAAAGAATCTCGTTTGGTCACATTCCACCAGCGACGGCGAGCCTACCAGCCGTGGAGCGCCTTAGAGGAGGTGATGAAAAAGAGAGGGGGAGGGACGGTGGATGAAGTGCATTCCGTGGGTGGGTTTGGGCTGCAGCAGCAGCAGCAGCAGCAACAGTTCTGCAACCACCACCAAAATCGGTCGTGATTCATACACACAAACGGGCAAGCGGGCGAATTTGTGAGGTTAAAAGAAATTGTGATATCGCGGGAAGCAAAAGAAAAACGAAAGAAAGAAGGACACATTATTTTCAATCAATCCACACATTTTCTCTGATGCGTTCTTTTGTATTTATATAATCATTTATAAGTTTCTCTCGCTCTCTCGCTCTCTGGTTTATTGTTTTATACAAACTAATCCTAACGACTGGGACGACACACTTGGGGATTCTCTTACACAGTTATAAAGATCATAATCACACTCCCTTTTTTACTCTTCTTCTGCTTCTTCTTCCCCAATACAATCATTTGTTTTTGCATCTTCTTCTTCTGCTCCTCAAATTCTCTATCGGGAATCGTTCAGCGGTAAGTAAACAGGTTTCTCCATCTCCACACGGCGGGACACAGATCAACCTGATGATGAGATCAAGCATCCATTGCTTCTTCTGTTGTGTGGTAAACACATTCTAAAACACACACACACACACGCGGGCGCTCTATTAAGACGGGTTACCAATGAAACACCGGCGGTTACTTAGATCGGTTCTAACCTCACAGTTTGTACGTTCGTTCCCACCAGATAATTATCCTTTTTTCCCTGATCGTTTGCGCTGCTGAGGTGGCCGAGCCAACCTTCTCGGTCTGGGAAGCCCACTCTATTAGCTTCGTTTCTTCATTGGGTTTCTTTTCCCCCCTAATTCACCGTACAGTGATTTCCTTTCAATCACGAGCCGAGTTTGTTTAATGGACGCATTTGTTGGGTTCGATTGTTGTTGTGTTCTTGTGTCTAATCGCTTTTAGATGTCTTGTTCGTGTGTGTGTTTTTCTTCGCCTGCTTCCTTGTGTGACCCACATGTGTGCGTGTGTGCGTGTTTATTTCTAGGTGAGAAAAGAAAACTGAACGTGTTTAACTCTAACCCCCACACGCACCGAATACAAACACTAATTAAAGCTTCACGTTTTCAATTATAGAGCGGGCGCGTTAGAATATACTTTTCCTTTCCTTTTTTTTGCTTTCTTCTTCTACGTTTTTTCTCCCTAATTGTCTATGGCCCCTCGCTGACTCTCTCTCTCTCTCCCCCGATTCCTGATTGCATAATGACAAGGTTCTTGGTAAAAGGTGTATCTTAAGAAAATAGTAAAACAAAACGCACGCACTCATCAATATATTTACAGAAGGGCACGCATACGTTTAGAGGGACGCCTTCTAGTGAATGTTCCGTTTCGACTCTTCAACCCGACGATGTAAAAACATTCAAGCTTTTGCGTTCATCGCCTACTAATCACTCGTGCAGCTCGTGCACTAAACGTGGCTCACTTAAACCGTAGTTCTGGTAATAAAGCGTTAATTAAAGCACAACTGTAAACAGCTAAATAAAAAACACATAAACGCATACTCGTCTGTACTCTATGTATCACAAGAAAATAATTATCATGTACGAAATCCTGCTCCATTTTCTTCGATGGCCACTCGCTATCTCTCTCTCTCATATTGCCCTCCCCGGAGATGAAATGGTGACGATGATATGGCGAGACGGATCCGGACACTCACTTCAAAACAGTCTTCCCACCGGAGGTGTTTGCAAATGGAAGAGAAGGAGTGATGACGGTCCGCTCTGGTGGTCCGCACTGGTGGACGGAATCATAATGTCAACTGCTGCTGCTACTACTACTGCTCTGCAACTTACTCGCAGATCTTGAGTGTAGCACAACGACGCTCCAGCTCCTCGTTGAACGAGTTGTCGAACGTTTCGTCGTCGATCCACGTCTCCACCGTGCTGGCACTGGTGCGTCGCGAAGAGCAACGAGTCGATCGCCACACCACATCCGTATCGATCTCGTAGTGTTTGCTGTTCAGGTTCTCCCACACGTCTGTTTGCACCTGGAACGCCGGTCGGTACTGCTGTTGCTGCGGCTGATGCGGTGGTGGAGTCTGCTGAGACCCGGCAGTCGCAAGCCGTGCCAGATGCGCCGGTGAGTACTCGAACGGGTTCCAGTGTGTTCGCATCGGCTGGTGGAACGCTGGGACGGTCTGCTGTTGTTGCGCCGGAAGGTCTAGAGATGGTTGGGTAGTAGAGGGTGCCTTAATGAAATCACCACCACGTACAGGACTCGGTTTGGTCGAAGAATCCCAAGGACTCTTCGAAACCTTATCCCAGCTCGCACCACCACGGATAGGAGGGGGAGCTCGGAGTACCTGCGCCTGCACCCGCTCCTCCGCTACCGTCCGTAAGCTGATCGATCAGGTAACGCTTGGTGCGATCGTACTTAACCTTCTCGAACAGAAGTGCAGCGGCCGTCTCAGCTACCGTAAGCCGTTCCATCACCGATGGAGTCTGCCCAGCAGGGTCTTCTTCTACCATCGTGGACAGGGTCGTTTCCTGCTCTAGTCGGTGTTCTCTCCTGCCCAGAGTGGTGGTACTGGCCGCAGATGTTAGTATTAGCTCTTCGTCCTGCCTCCAGCGTGCCTGCAGATCACTCTCCCCCGTTCCACCTCTCGCCGTATCTTCATCATCGCCCTCAATGTGGTTGTAGTTGCTGCGCCGATGTTTGCTCGCCGACAGGAACAATGGTTTCGCAATATCCAGCGAACCTTCCCCATCGCCAGCGCGCATCAAACTTTTGCTGATCTTGTCCAGCTTAGCACCGATCAACCTGCTACTGCTGTTATTGCTCGCCAGCGTCATCGAGTCGGCGGCCACAACTTCCCGCCGTTCACCAGCCACCACACCACCTGCGTCATCGATGGAGGGTGAACTGCCGAGCGTTTCCACCGTCGCTCGATCCATCGACACACCTCCCTCCGTTAGCGGTCCATCGAACGTTTTCGAGCGGAGACGGAAGCACTTGCGAAGGTTGACGTTCTTGTTGCTCGTGATGTTGGTGCGCTTCTTCGGCAGGTTCTTCATGCTGCGGCTTAGCTTGTAGTTGTTCTGCGTCTCTGGAATGTGTGGTGGAGACGGATTGGGCGATCCTCCATCGCCGAGAGGATAGAATCCACTGTCCTGCGTTATTCGCGTTTCCATCCAACCTTCCACAGCGGCATCGTCCACGGCGCTCGCATCTCTCGGCTGTACCTTACACCGGGTCGGTGTACAGTTTTTGTGCAGCACGTACTTCGCCGTAATACGATTGTTTAACCCATGGCCGTTGTTGGTGGGTGACTGATCTGTCGCACTGCTTCCGTTGGTGGTGGAGACCGGATTGAAGGAGAGCTTGCGAATGATCTGGAAGGTAGAAGAACAAGAGAAAAGCGTCCATTAGAAGCGAGGAATTGTGATAAGTGCAATACTTGCTGGACATGATGATTAAATCGTAATTTAAAATTAATTCTTGATGAGCATCTACAGTCAGTAAGGTTGGAAACAAGACACTGCCGAAAACGAACGACTGTTTCGTGGGAAGTCATTTATTTCGGCAAGTTGCTTAATCTCAGCTTTCATCCCAACGCAACCAACAGGGACACCCAACTCCTGGGGAGCTTGATGAGAGGAGGAACCTGTTGTTGTTGTTTTCGTTGGTCCCAGCTGTCGAATTTGCGAAATCGTATATGAAACAACAATCAAAAAAGACACCAAAAGTATAAAAGCAGATCAACAGTTTCTCCAAAGCTAAAAATAAAAAAAAATCGGCGCCGCAACCATATCGCGGAACAACAACACTTCGGTTCCCAAGGATCTCGATTCCCACCGGATCCGGTTGTCGTTTCGGTACCCCTCCGGTGCCTCCTTCCTCCCCGAACCAGCAGCCCCACCATCGATCGGCTAGCGAGTCCCAACGGGAATGTCAGATTTGTGTTCCTTCTTAAGCACTTTGCAAAGAGGATCCAAATATTAGCTTTACCAACTCAAATCATAACGTGTCGAGTCTCTGTCTCTCGCTCTATCGGCGAGACGGTAAAGTCCAACAATTAACCCGCGCTGATGAAGGGTTCTGAACGGAAAAAGGGGTTGGCAATCGAAAAACGGTTTTTGAATATGTTTCCTTTTTTTGTTTTCTTGGCACGCACATCCTCCCTCTCTCTCTCGAAAAAAAAGGGTCCAATTCTGTGAATGAATATCCTCAACACTCCCATGTCTCGGGGTATGGGAAAGGGTTAGGACTAGGGCCTTCATCAAATGTGGTTTCGTCTTAGTTTACAGACACACGCAAAAAAAGGCGTCTAATAGGGTGTAAGCTGAGGAGCGATCAGGCAAGAAGCAAGGCAGGATGCTTAAACGATTCTTCCACAGATCTTCTCACGTCGATAGAAAACACGCCACAATAACCTTGTTTTTGCCGTTTGGCCAATATATCGGATCCGCACATATGCCTTTTTTTGCGCACTAAATCGCAAAAACCCCTAAATCGTTCGTGTTGTGCTTCGGCACTTTTAAAGAAAGTTTTCCCCTATTTTTTTATATTAAGCTTCCTTCTTGGAATCCTGTCGTCTGTATAGACATCTTCCCTGCTCGATAAAAGCCATCTCTCGTTCGCTTCCAGCAGAAAAACCTTTAAAAATCCATTCCCGGAACATGCAATACAAAATAGCTTTCGGGCCGTATTGGAACAAATGACACGGCGCAAGCGGCGTCGGATTGATTTACACAAACTTAATTACTAGTTCGGGAGCCTCATTTTGCCAATTATGCCGGTTTTTTTTCTTTTCTACCTTTCTGGTCCAAATATCTCTTCCCGGTCGCCAAGACAGACGGAAACACACACGTGTCAGAAGACCACCGCGCTGGTTGCTAGTGGTGCAATTTGATAGTCGACCGACCGACCGACCGACTGTACCACAATCGATCGGCTAGCATAAACCACCGCTGTGACGGACCCGCGGACATTACCACAGTGGGCGCGACTAGCAAAACCACGTTTCCGGAACGCAAAGAAGCTCCAACGCCGAGAAGGGAAACGGTGGGATGAGGTTTTGTTTTAAATATTTGATGCACTGCCCGAGAACTTGTGTGCATCGTGAGGCAGGGCTCTACCTTCCATCGGTTGTGGATGGGAAAATGCATTCAACGTGTCATTGTGGGATGACATTTTCCATCCATCCAACGCCGGGAAGAACTGTTGCATACGGCCGGGATGAGTTAATGCAATCAAGTTTCAAACTTCCGGCGGTGAGTTTTGTTGCAGGATGGAAAGCACCGCCGTGGGTTGGGAAAAGTATGTGTCGAACATGTTGACAGAAAAAAAGGATGCAACGCTTGGGTCTGGGTACAATTTACGCTACAACGCACCTATTAACATGTTCGTGGCTCAGTTGGGGAGTGAAAGTTTGTTCTAGAATATCTAGTTCGTGCTAGAATTGGTGCTCGTTTGCTATAATACTCAAGCAGCAATAGAAACCCACAACTGGTGAAGCATTCGACAGCTCTCTAGGGATCGAATCTCAAGTCTCAACATACATCTGAAGATATCGATCATGATGTGTACGTTTCGTTCAAGACTCTTTCCTCATCAAATATAAATTAGGAACAGCCAGAAATATGTCAAGATATTTAAAATCCTTCTCCTTCATGTCAACTCTCCTTAATCACTCTTGATGCGCTTTTCCATCAAATCCGCAACCCCCCCCCGGTGGTGTTATTCGTTTCGTATGATGGCTTTCTGCGGAATTTCTATCAATTTTTCGTACAAACTTAAACGATCCTTCTCATTTCGCTCAAATGCCATCCAAAGTGACATCCAACCTCAATAAGGTCTACAAGATAAGCTGCTCCAGCAGCAGCAACTCCAGCATACGGGAGAATGAGTCACATTCCGACATGATGGAGAAAAGGAAAAGGTAAGCGAACCAGCAAAAAAAAATAGACAAAACAGAAAACAAACATCAAGCTTAAATTCAATTCCACATGCCGCCAGGAGGGAAAGCGTGGGCTACCGTTTCTAGAACCCGCGCGCCAGAAGCCTCGGAGATGGTGGGAAATTGAAGTAAGCTAAAAAAAAAGAAAGACAGATATGGTGTGTGAAAATGTCCCTTCATCGTTGACATCGTGGTTGATGTCGATCATTACCAGAGTCCTACCCGTCGGGGTTCTCTAGGCAAACAGTGCCAGTAACAGAACACTACTGACTTGGCTGCGGGACCTCGTATCGAACCGGCGAGGGGTGCGGGCGAACAGATTGGCTCACGACCCCTTCACACACTGACAAGCTCACCCCGGGACATTGAATCCCTAAATAATAAGCCCTAAGCCAGCGGAGCAGCAGCAAGCCAAGCACGAGAACACACCAAAAACGCTCCTTTTTTTTACTCTTTCGTTTTGTATGGTATAGGAAGCAGGTGCCCCTTGTGTCCCTTGTATGTTTTTTTGTTGTTGCTTCCCTTAGCATACCCCCACACACACACACACACGCACATCATATCCCATGTCTCGCGCGCCGTTGATCGTTGGCGTGGGAAAGTTGGAAAAAAGTCGTGCCCAGAACAGACCCTTCCATTAGATGCCCGGGGGAGGAGCGAGAGACCGTGCGAAGGAAGTGGGAATGGAAGCGAACGAGCAGGAAAGAGACACCTCAACTTCGGGTCGGAGCGGATTTTCGGGGATTCCTTCCGCAGCAACAGCAGCTGTCTTTTAAAATTTGATGCTGGCTGCTGGCTGGAGATGTTTGAAGATGTTCGTCCTTTCGTCCGCAATCCAGTTGGTGCCAGTTGCCGGTGGGAAAGAAACCGGCAATAGAACAGCTGTAGAATGGCGTAAAATTGAGGCCACTGTGTTTCGCTTTCCTGTCCTGCACACTGGACAGAACCGACCGGTACAGGATGACTACGGTTCCTAATTTAATCTCTACAGCCGAATCATAAGACAATTGGTTCTCGGCGATCCTTAGGACGATGAAGTAATACTATTAAGGCCACAACGCGCCGGCATGGGATACATACCTTCGCACAGCATTTCTTAGTTTGCTTCAGTAGATGCGACATGGTCATCGTCTTGGTAATCCGCCGGAAGTAACTCTGCACACTCACTCACTTGCCAATTCTCTGTGCCTAACTTCACTGGCGATTCGCTTTCGATCGCACTTTCGGGCTTGATTTGATTTCGATTCGTCAAAGCACGATTGACTTATATCCACTTTCGGCTCACTTTACTACTCCTTTCTGTTGCAAAAAAAAACAGGACTCTTCTGGTTCTGGAGATACGCGAAACGCAATTACATGGCAACGCGACACGACACTCTCCCGCACAGCATATGGCACGACATCCCCCAACAA
>KZ063155.1:45439-73525 GCA_002091835.1 Anopheles maculatus
CTTCCCTTAGCATACCCCCACACACACACACACACGCACATCATATCCCATGTCTCGCGCGCCGTTGATCGTTGGCGTGGGAAAGTTGGAAAAAAGTCGTGCCCAGAACAGACCCTTCCATTAGATGCCCGGGGGAGGAGCGAGAGACCGTGCGAAGGAAGTGGGAATGGAAGCGAACGAGCAGGAAAGAGACACCTCAACTTCGGGTCGGAGCGGATTTTCGGGGATTCCTTCCGCAGCAACAGCAGCTGTCTTTTAAAATTTGATGCTGGCTGCTGGCTGGAGATGTTTGAAGATGTTCGTCCTTTCGTCCGCAATCCAGTTGGTGCCAGTTGCCGGTGGGAAAGAAACCGGCAATAGAACAGCTGAAGAATGGCGCAATAGAACAGCTGTAGAATGGCGTAAAATTGAGGCCACTGTGTTTCGCTTTCCTGTCCTGCACACTGGACAGAACCGACCGGTACAGGATGACTACGGTTCCTAATTTAATCTCTACAGCCGAATCATAAGACAATTGGTTCTCGGCGATCCTTAGGACGATGAAGTAATACTATTAAGGCCACAACGCGCCGGCATGGGATACATACCTTCGCACAGCATTTCTTAGTTTGCTTCAGTAGATGCGACATGGTCATCGTCTTGGTAATCCGCCGGAAGTAACTCTGCACACTCACTCACTTGCCAATTCTCTGTGCCTAACTTCACTGGCGATTCGCTTTCGATCGCACTTTCGGGCTTGATTTGATTTCGATTCGTCAAAGCACGATTGACTTATATCCACTTTCGGTTCACTTTACTACTCCTTTCTGTTGCAAAAAACAACAGGACTCTTCTGGTTCTGGAGGTACGCGAAACGCAATTACATGGCAACGCGACACGACACTTTCCCGCACAGCATATGGCACGACATCCCCCAACAATCCCCGTCTGGAGTCGTGTGGATGGACACACACTTTGGGTCGAAAATTTTGCAACACTGCACAACTGAGAGCACAACCAGGGCGTCGCTTAAATATCCAATCAACCCCCTTAATGAGACAAATTTAATTTCACTTCCATTTTCTGCTTGCGAGACGAGATCTACCGCCAGCCAATTCACGCACTTCTGCTTGTACAATACGTTTACGCACACGGCTTCCTACAGCACTGTTCCCTCAATGTTAGTGCTCAGGGGTATTTCTATTGCGCCGGGTTTTTTGTTGTTGTTGTTGTCAAACGAATCGAACGTTTCACTAATGATCGATTAATAAGCCGATTTCCCGTTCCGACACAGTTCCACAGTCATCGTCAGCGGACACGACGCGCTCGAAACGCTCGCTAGTGGAAGAATGCAACCGTCACCGCAACACGCAATCCTTCACCGGACGATTCGACACAATGCTGGCGTACACAGCACACACCTTACATGCTCGATGATGGTTTCAAGTTTATTCGATGCTTCACGTTTGCCATGTACGCAAAGCACACTGTACACATCGAGCCTGTGGTTCTGTGCGTCGGCATCACGTAAATGAACTTGTGCACCCGACCGATGCCGAACAGGGCGCTTTTCTGTCTCATTTTCGCTCTCCTTTTTTTCCTTTTCGTCGGATGTTTCGAGCTCTTTCCTTCGTTCGATGATGGGTTCATCTCGTTCATCTTAAAAACTTCACTCCAGCAGTTCATTCTGGAGGGGAATGTTTATCCTGGTTTATGAAGTTTTGTTTTCGGTCCCACGGCGTACTAAACTGCTCACCAAACTTTACTCTGGAGGGTCTGCATATCTTCAACCAGGAATTTTAACGCGCAGTTCCATAATTTAGTCTTCCGCAACATATAACATCTGCCACCAGGAGTATGTAAATAACAGATCTGTAAGAAAAGAAACAAGGACATAAGAACGTTGCAATAAAAAATGGGAAAAACATTTATCTTGAAGTAACACACCAACAACGGAACCTGCCGATCCCTGGAGTCCAACATTTCCATACACTTGATTTGATTTTGTCTTCATTGTACCATGCTTCTCCAGCCTTCCGGCACTGTCGGAGTCGGATGAACTCGCTCGGAACAGGAAACACGGTTTCCCCTTAGCCAACCCGAAGCTGCGGAATGAACACCAACAAGAACCGAGAATTGGGCTCGCTGCCGGTCATTTGCACTGAAGTTACAGCAACAGCAGCAAAAAAAACACAACGACGGGGAAAAACTGATGGGCCTGTTTACTGCCCCTTCGTAACCATGGTTGCGGTGTGTGTTCCCACGCTTCACCCAACAGTGACGTAAGCGTCCACTCCAAAACAAACGCCCTGTCTCTCGCTTGTCCGCGTTCAATTCTCTCGCTCTCTATCTCTGTCTGTCTTTCGTTTAGTGTTATACTTTGATTTGATGGACTCGTATCTCGCATTGCCTTATCAAGCGAATGCGTATAAACGGCGCATACGAAAGTGCACTTAGTGACTGACTTCCGTTCGTTTCCATCGAGGCATCCTCATCATGTCCAGCCCACCCCGCATCCATCCCTCTACCCAAACGCACTCGCACAGAAGGGTGGCTTCACTGGCACCACTTATTCATCGTACCGAGTTTTCTTTTAATTTTTCTCACTTCCGATGGGCACAGTGTGAAACACGTTGAACCCATCCCTCCTCCGCTCTCTCTTCCTCTGTGCCCCTCCTTTGCCGGGACAATGAGGAGCCGCCACTAACTTCGAGGGCTCGAATTGCTGCATTGGAGCAGTCATTCTTTCCCCCTTTTACTTGCCTTCTTCGGTTGTACTTCAACGTCATTCGTGATACGGTGATCCCCCCAACTCTCCTCCTCTCTCAGGCCCCCCTCTGTTGCATCGTTCTTATTATTATTATCATTACGAATGCAAAGCTGACAACCAGGTCCGAATGGACGGGAAAAAAAGGAAGCGCAAAGTGAAGCAATATCGAATCGATCGAAGGTGTCTCAGCGTGGTAAAAAAAAACTCCCCGGGCAGAGACCCGCGGGACGATCTTCGGAGTGGGCAGGTGAGCTCTGGCAAGGGAGTTTTGTGTTTCATCGCACGCTTTCCCACGATGCTTATCGAACTGTGTATATATGTTGCACACCTTGTGCGTGAGTGTGTGTATCGTTGTGCTTGGTTTTTTTTTCATCCGCCGTCTGAGTGTGTTTCCCTTGTTTCATTCTTCGATTGCTACTGCTGCTTGCATCTTTCTATCTTTTCTCGGAAGCTTTTCTTCTTTTTAAGGTGCGTTCTCCATCCACTGTACCATACACACGTGTATCATGTGCGTATTCTGCTTTTTCTTTTTCCATCTTTTGGTGGCGTGTTTTTTTTCTCACACACACACGGTGGAGCAGCCCAATTTAAGGAAAGGGAAAATGCAACCGTAGCTAGTAATGACCGAGGCCGGGTCGGAAATGGGTCCGATCAAATAGCACTATCAACGAAAATTATCACCTCGCTTAGAAGAAGTCGAACATTTTCACACACTCTTCGATGAGGTAATGCGATCGTTGGGAAAATTAATTCTATCCCCTCGAGGTAACCGATTTTGCGCAACTGCTTTCAATGCAAAATTATTATTGCTTTTGGAAATTTATTTTAAAAAATTATTCAATTGCTCCTTCGAACCGGATTTGAACCAGTGACCTATGGATTTCTACACGATCGGAAAGCTAATGATCGCAAATGCAGCTCAAGGGGAGTTACATTTTACTTTCCCAAATTTCTACAGTCCACCGCTCTACCAACTGAGCTATCGAAGGCTTCGAAGTTCGCTGTCCAAAGTTGCCCACAAAAGACCCACACCGACACTCACTTTTCCACCTCCAGCCTCGACTCGACGCTTAGTACACGAGATAGTAGTGCAACAGTACGTGCGGCTAGACCACCTCCATTAATCTTTAATCAACAAGCACAAGGTGGGGAGGCTTTATCGCCACTGTGGTTCACCAAGAGTTGCAAATGGAGCAAAACAAAACATCTCATTGCAGTTTCGGCAAAATAATGCGCAAGTGTATGCAGCAGCAACTCGCTCCTTCGAACCGGATTTGAACCAGTGACCTATGGATTTCTATTGACTGGAGGTGGCCAGATGCAATTTCTGCTTGATTGATCCCTGGTCCTTCTCTATTTTCTACAGTCCACCGCTCTACCAACTGAGCTATCGAAGGCGTTGAAAGAAACGGTCCAATGAAACCATTTTGGGAATGTGAGCATAACGACAAAACATCAAGGATCTCAAGCTTATGTCTTAGTCTGGACAAAGCAAGCTTATGAAGTATTTGTGGACATACCATTAGAACTTTGGATCGTCTTCAATTCAAGTTTCCATGACGTAAGGACTCTAGAATTGTCAATCATGTTCAACTTTCTGAACGATCTGAATCAATGACACTTTGAAGTCCTTATGGGTTAGTGCAAGAGATTTGTGATTTAGATTGTCTGACATCTTTCTCGTGACGCGATCTGCTTCATATCCTTTTACACAAAAGAAGTCAAACGTCATCCTGAAAGTTTAATTTGTAACCATAAAATATATAAAATGTAGGTAAAAATTTATTCAAAATATTGTAACTTCTCCTTCGAACCGGATTTGAACCAGTGACCTATGGATTTCTATTATTTGAAAGTGATCCACAAATGCATTTTGAACTAAGCCACTTTCACTTTTTCTACAGTCCACCGCTCTACCAACTGAGCTATCGAAGGCTTCGAGATTCGCTGTCTTAAATTGCCTACAGAAGACCACCTTTTCCACCTCCAGCCACGGCTTACAAGAGATAGTAGTGCAACAGTACACGCGGCTAGACCACCTCCATTGGTCTTTAATCAAGAGGCACAAGGTGGGGAGGCTTTATCGCTAATGTGGTTCGCCAAGAGTTGTAAGTTGAACAAAACAAAACATCTCATTGCAATTTTGGCAAAATTATTCGCAAGTGAATGTGAATGCAGGAACTCGCTCCTTCGAACCGGATTTGAACCAGTGACCTATGGATTTCTATTGACTGGAGGTGGCCAGATGCATTTCTGCTTGATTGATCCCTGGTCCTCCTCTATTTTCTACAGTCCACCGCTCTACCAACTGAGCTATCGAAGGTGTTGAAGGAAACGGTTCAATGAAACTATTTAATAACGTAAGGAATTCGAATCACGCATCTTAATGTCAGTCTGCACATCGCAATCCATAAGAACAAATGTTAAAGACTGATTTGACTCGTAGTTTTCTCAAGACGTAACCCCAGCTCATTGAACTTTAACTTTTAAGAGGTCAATTACTTGCTTACTTACCTATCAAGCGCTTCCACCTGCTTCGCCGTCTTGGCCTGCTGCAACAATCCTTGATGCCGCTCACGTTCGAGCGCCCCAATTAGGGTCTACCACACCTCCTCTGTCCATGGGGACGATTTAAAAAGACTTTCCGGGCAGGGTCGCCCGGTACCATTCTCATGACATGATTAGCCTACCGGAGCTTCGTCTGCCGCGACAAATATTTTGAGTAGTTATTGTTTCCGTACGCAATACTGAATATCCAGCTACGGGTATAACTAAGTCACAGAAAACTAGCAATTGCTAGCAGGCAAAGACCTACAGAGGTTGTAGTGCCAGAGAAGAAGAAGAAGATTGTAAAATATATGGGGATCACCGATAAGCCAAGAAAATACTTATTGCGTTAGCAAAAAATATATTCAACTCTCCTTCGAACCGGATTTGAACCAGTGACCTATGGATTACTGAACACAGAGGGCTGAGATGGGGGAGACAAGTTGCAGTTGTTGTTGTTGAAGAGAAGGGGAGAAAGTGTGCATTGTTTGCAATTACAACCACAAGGGGGGCTTTTTCCGCAGATTCACACACAAGCATACCACACGCACTCAACTTTGGCGCTACCACACCCAACTCAACGCGCCGAGAAAACTTCTACAGTCCACCGCTCTACCAACTGAGCTATCGAAGGCTACAAACGCAGGCCTGTTGCTGCACGTACAAGAAGGCTAATTGCTACCAGCAAAGCGTTACCGTGATCACGAAGCAATAGAATAGCGCAGACCAATAAAAGAGGGGATTTGTGGACACTAAAAACGGCCGGCTGGAGCGCTATAAATAGAGTGAAAGTTTTCACCGGACAAATAAATTAATTTAAACTTAGTTCCTGGCCTTCGAATACGATTAACATCAATGCTCGATTGATCAATCGGTGTTGTTAACAGTGACCTAAATATTCGCTCACTTCCCACAGCGATGGCGCCGAACATCTCGCGCAATTGTCACCAAAAACCCTCCATCAACCAGCCAACGCCTACCTACCCGATCCGAAGTTCGAATTTTTAAAAAGCTAGCAAAAAATTGATCCGCCCCAATTGGGTCCCCAGCGTTGAAATTGATGTTTTGCAAAAGTTTAAGGAGAAGGCAAAGAAGAGTTTCGAGAAAAACGACGATAATTTCGTAGCTTCTCGGTGCTAATTGTCTGTCTTCTCTTTGTATTTCACACGCACACGCAAGGACGAACGGAAACGGCGTTCGGGAGACCGCAAATGAGTGCCGAACGATACAGGCTTTCTCTTCCGGGTCCGGGCCTTTCTTTTGGGTTGATGTAGGATTGTTGTTAAATCGCTACCGATCGCCTGGGAGAGCGAGAGATTACCGGTGGCGGTAAAAAATAAAATCCCGAAACTCCCATTTTATCGACAAAGTAAGTGAGAAGGAAATTATCCTCAGCGAATTATGAACGAAACTTTTGGCTGCGGAGAAATGTTTCCGTTCCCACGAAACTGTTGCGCCCGGGTGTCTTGAGTTCGTTTTGATCCTTTTTCGAACGTAAATGTGTCACTGCAGCAGTAGTGTATAGAGTAGGAGAAACATAATATAAGCTTAACTGTATTTCTACCCTTCAAGAAAGAACTGTATCGCGCCACACGTTCATCAGCAGATCATAAGTTCGCATTTGTTCGCAGTGCAAGCAAACCTGAAACATAATCAACATGAACAAACCATAATTGCATTATCGAAACTCATTGCTTTCCTCCGGTCCCAGTCTTTTTCATCCTTCGGCATGAAGGAGAACTCAAAATGGACGCCGAAACAAATACGTCTCACCCTGAGGTGATTTATGTATGACCTTCTTCTCTTCTTCAAGCAGCAGGCCACCGGCCAAAGAATGAAATAAAATACATCCCTAACCTAGAACGGCCTCAGCAGGGTCTGGCTGGCTTCGGATAGGCCAAACAGAACTAGCCCGAAACAGCAAAGTGCATAATCCGGTGCCTCGATTGGCGGAAGCAAACAAAAAAAAAACGACAACACGCGCCCTGTCTGTCCTCTGTGTGAAGAGTATCCAGGGAAAAGGGGAAAACAGGAAAGGACGCTGATGACGAAACGGGAGAGTAGCGCCACGTGCCCATAAACCGATTCCAAAGTGGACGAATATGAGCGCGACTCTAATTGCGTTGGATTTGCAAGGATATAACAGACGGAAACGAATCTTCAGGATCTCGGTACTGTGCCGAAAGAGGGTCACCCGGCAAAGATGACTGATGAGTGACGGGCGGCGGACGACCGAACGGTGGTCGCCTTTGTCTTTTAGACGGCATTTATAAAGGATCGCTTTCTGGGGTGCGTGACTCTTCGCCGTTCTTCTTGCTGGTGGGTCCTTCTCGGCGATGTACCGATGTAGCACACCAGCACCAAGTTCTTGTGGAATACAATTTCCAATTATCTCCGCAGGGGTCGGTTTCCAAAAAAAAGAGGGACTCGACGGATTAAAGGACGCATCAAGGAGTAAGATGGTGGTCGTCAAGGTTTGGTGTTTACGCAGGATTTGACGGAGTGGGAGGAGACTCGGCCACGGCATCACGTTCTGACAAGCGAGCGAACATGCGTTAGGGTTAGCAGCTTGTCATAGGCCATGTTTTGTGGATAATTCAGCAAAAAGTAACTCATTTTCGGAAGGGTTGGGATGAACATCGGAAGTTTCAGCAATAAACCATTCTACTTCGAACGACGGAAATGCTCTTCAACGCGATAATCGTAGAGCTCAGGAAATCATTTTAATTTAAAGTTCGAATAGATAGTAAATAGTGATTTGCACACATCCTTCATGCTGCACAATAGGAACCGTATGAGGTGACTAGTTTTCAAATTGATTCTCTTCAAGCTCCCAACGCCCCGATGGTCCTGGTCCACACTGTCGTCAGGTTGTGTGACACACTCGATAGACAGGATCACATCGGCACACGGCTGTCGATTGGAACAATGCTCACTAATCAATCCCAGTTCTTGTTTGCTTGAACGGTTCGTGCCTGTCCTTCGACCGCCACCATTTGTGACTGTAGGTGCAGGAAGGTTCTTTTATGTTTGCCTAGGGTGGGAGACACAATCATCATCTCACCCGACCGACCGATGATACACAGGATATGTTAACACCCACACATGCACTTCGATTGAATGAGTTTGTTCGATTAAATTAAATTACCTTTAACCTTGTTTCTAAGAAGAGTGCGTCATGTTGGTTGGTAGGTGTCAAGGTCGAAGATGCAAACGAGAGCTGCATATGTGCATCATCTAAAATGCAATTAACCACAATGCATGCAACGGGGCGGAAAAAATAATTATCTCTCTCCTTCGAACCGGATTTGAACCAGTGACCTATGGATTTCTATGCGATCGGTAAAGTTTGATCAAATGAGCCTCGCCGTGAGGTACATTTTTACTTTCCCAAATTTCTACAGTCCACCGCTCTACCAACTGAGCTATCGAAGGCTTCGAGGTTCGCTGTCCAAAGTTGCCCACAAAAGACCCACACCAACACTCACTTTTCCACCTCCAGTCTCGACTCGACACGTAGTACGGGAGATAGTAGTGCAACACTCACCTCCATTGGTCTTTAATCAACAGGCACAAGGTGGGGAAGCTTTATCGCTAATGTGGTTCGCCAAGAGTTGTAAGTTGAGCAAAACAAAACATCTCATTGCAGTTTCGGCAAAATAATTCGCAAGTGAATGTGAATGCAGGAACTCGCTCCTTCGAACCGGATTTGAACCAGTGACCTATGGATTTCTATTGACTGGAGGAGAGATCAGATGCATTTCTGCTTGATTGATCCCTGGTCCTCCTCTATTTTCTACAGTCCACCGCTCTACCAACTGAGCTATCGAAGGTGTTGAAGCAAACCGTTCAAAAATTCATTTTGGGGATTTTAGTTTGAACTTAACAAGCTTAAGAAGTATTTGTGGACATGTCATAGGAACTTTGGAACGTCTTCGTCTAGCAGTCCTTAAGGATAAGTCGAAGAGATTTGTGATTCATGTTATCTGACATCTTCCTCGTGACGTGATCAGTTTCATACAGTTTTATTCAAAAGATGTCAAACATCATCCTGAAAGCTACTTCTTGCGACAATGTGTTACCATAAAATATGTGGAATGTACAAAAATATTGATCAAAACAATTGTGACTCCTCCTTCGAACCGGATTTGAACCAGTGACCTATGGATATCTATTGCTTGAAAGTGATCCACACAAATGCATTTTGAGCTAAGTCACTTTCACTTTTACTACAGTCCACCGCTCTACCAACTGAGCTATCGAAGGTGACGAGGGACCCGTAAGATGAAAATCTTTTCAAACTGAGCTTACTGATTAAGCATACAAAGAGATAAGAGCGTACGTATAGAATAGCAAGCAACAACTCAGAGCAGGTCAATAACAATCTGCTAATTCTTAGATTTTAATCTACAACAAATAATATTAAAAAAAAACATAGGAAAACTTTGACGATTTATCCCTCTCTCAAGCTATAAGCAATACAAAACCGATAAAGGGAATTTCAAAAAAACGATACTTTTCTATCCTTCGAACCGGATTTGAACCAGTGACCTATGGATTTCTCTATTCGCGAGAGATTGATCGCATCATTCGTCAAACTTGATCCTCACTCTCTCTCTCCTACACACGTTCTACAGTCCACCGCTCTACCAACTGAGCTATCGAAGGTGCTGAGCTATGAAAGGTGGCAGAGACTTTACCAAGCGCTAATCGGTTCTTCCACACTGAATCTCACGCCACAAATGCATTAACCACATAACCTCAAACGATCGTGTGAGAACCGAAACCGACACAATTAGAACCGCAAAAAGGGATTTCAACCACGTGAAGGCAGAACCAGTAGTCATCAACCACACAAAAAACAACGCACACTTATGCTTGTGTGCGTCAGCCAATTTGTTACTCAATCAGTAAAGTGCATAATTTTCGAAATTAATTCCTCTGCCTTTAACCGACCCAAGCGGACTGGGAGAAATGAAAAAAAAGCGCCCAAGAATCGTGTTATGCTGCCAGAACCATGGGAACCGGCACAATAAATGCAAGCTCGTTTGGATGTTTTTACCACTCTTACCTACTGCAGTCACACAAGCAGTGTGTAAGTTTCCGCCCAATTTGGTTCGAATAAAATCAATTTTAATCATCCCTGTCTTTTTTTTTTGCGCCACTTCTTTTCACCGGTAGCGATGTGGACCAGTGGAAAGCAGCAATACTGTACACCGCACCGCATAAGTGTGTACCATCTATAGTCATCCTCTGCTGAACGATCGCACAAAAACAACGAACAGGGGAGTGCAGAAAGAAAGGATTGTCGAATCGAATGGTAAAAATCAGTTTTGTGTCCAGCAGCAGCAGAGTAATTTAATTTCACAAAGACGAACAATGCGCACTCACTCCAATCAGCGCCCAGCTTTGTGTTAATTCATTTTCCTTCGCAGTCATGCAGTGATGCAAGCGCTTCGAGTGACCAGTCCCGCACCAACTGGGATGTGAGATGATGCTCTAAAAGAACATAAAATTAATTACAATCATTTCGAGTGCCTCACAGAATCTTTCTTTAATTTCTCCGTCACTTTTCCTTCGCTGTCCCATCGTCTCTCGATCAAACCCGGAGCTCTTGTTCTTATCTTCTCCAAGTGCGCTGCAAGTGAGCAGTCAATTGCACAACCGGCTAATAAAGTGAGGAGGGGCTATACTCTGTGGTCTGATTTTTAGCTCCTTCTTCTACCCCATTCGAACGTTGCGCTTCGTTGCCGGGTTCACGTTTTATGTTCATTTCCTGTTCCCCAAAACAAGCCAGGCATCGTCACAGCGTTATCATAACCGTTACCACCGCCAATCGCACGAGAACTTTTCTCGCCGGGTGTGTAATCAACGGTCACAGGAAGCACAACGAAATTTAAACCATTTCTTTTTGCGCACGACAGCGCTTTTATTTCGCATACTCGATACCAAGAGTCCACCACTGATACCGGTTTGTCTGTTTTTTTTTTTGTTGGCGTATAAACACAGAATCAAAAAGTCCTGTGGGAAAACTCACTCTCACGTCAGTGTCGCGATGAAGGTGATTAAATTTAAATGCGTCACCGAAATGCTCCCCAAAACCGTTGAAGGTACGCATTATGCTTGGTCCGTGTTTTATCAAGGTCACCGAACGGGGCTCCAGCTTCCACCAATCGGGTGCACCACAGGTGCAGCGTACAGAACCAGCACACAAGGACAGAGAATCGCGTTTTCTCACGCATTTGCTGTGTGTTCTCGATTACGGCAACACCTGACACAGTGGTACAACCTTTGCTAGTGTATAGTGAGCACCCGGTCCCGTCAATCAATTCTTGCTTCCCCCAATACTTGGTCGATCATGCCGTTGTTTTAGTGGTTGCTCGAAAAATTATAAATAAATGAATGAAAGTATCCACCAGCCTCCGGACAGTGAAGAGTTTCATTCACAAAACTTTACATCTCGTTGCTCGCGGAACAAAAACAAAGCAGCACCAAACCTGTTCCGCGAGCGTAATATAATGGGCGCAGGAACAAAAAAAACACCGGGAGTCAATCGTAAAAACGGTGCGCACATTACGCCATTTAAAAACCGCCATTTCCTGCGTACGTAGCGTGTGTGCGTGCAGCAGCAGCAGCAAAGGGAGCTCCACAGCAGGCTTATGATTAATATTTACTTTCTGCAGACTATGGGCGAAAGACGCGCAAAGGGATGAAGAAATTAATGATGATCACACGGTGGGGACACACACACAGGAAGTCACTGCGCATCAGAGGTGAATGGTATGATTCCTCTGTTCAATAATTTGTTTTGTTGTTTTGGTAATTATTTCTTTTGATAACAGGATAATTTGTCCAGATTTGAGAAACATAGGTAAAAAGCAAGAAATATAGCATTTTAATTGTGTTTTCCAATTGTTATGTTGGACACTTTTTTGTCTATTTCCCTAGTAGAAAATCGAAGAACAGTAAACTAACAATAATTTCAGTACAACTGATATGCAACGAGCTTACAATAATACTATCTGCTTGCACACGGCTTAACACCTACTTGTGTCCTGCTGCGAGAGTGAGTACACTCGTTACTTCGGATTGTCGGCTACGAGAACACAACCAATCGGAAAAGAAGGGAATGATTAAGAATTTTCTACGCCTAGAAAACTTCTTCGATCTTCCGTTTTCCTTTACTTTACTCTAAAAAATGAACCCTCAAAAAAATCGTTTGAACTACTGTTGAGTGCACTTTGCTATTTTGTATCAAGTTTTTCCCTTTTTTTATCCCCCTCACAATTGACCTCCTGAAGTGCCAGCAACGCCATTGCTTTTAATAGAAAATAAAAACCCATAGCTCAAATGCACACCAAAGAATCGCCAACTAACGACTTAACTCCCGGAAAATGTGGCACGTGACCGCCACGCGATCGAAAAGTTGGAAGGTGCTCGGTACGTTGGTAGGGACACTGTGTTAATTTTACAACCCAGTGGAGTGAGACGGTTCTCGATTCGGTAAAGATGAAGGGAAAATATGGACAAATGTGTTACGGAAAGGGTAGCGGCATTGTACGATATTTCGAGATTTGTAGAAATTAAGAATTATATGAGTAATGCGCACGCTTCCATCAGCACGAAGCCGCAATTGCGACTTGCGCATCCACGCAACAAAACCATCAACGCAAACGCTCCGTGTAACGATCCTTCGATAGCTCAGTTGGTAGAGCGGTGGACTGTAGTAAAAGGCGAGAACAAGTCTCTCGTTGGTTGAAAAAGCGGCGGGGCGTGATGAACCCATCCCCCACCACTAGCGTAGAGCTTCAAAACCCACTTTCAAATTTTAAGAATCGCCGCTTCTTAAACCCCTCTCACTTACCATTTGACTCTACTTTCATATATTCCATTGGAATCCTAGTTGGTGGAAGAGAGACTTGCCCCTTCAAAGTTATCCATAGGTCACTGGTTCAAATCCGGTTCGAAGGAAAACACTTAATTATTTTTTTGGTGGTGGTACTACAATATTTTTATAAGGAAATTGTATACTTATAGGTTTGGAAATGTTGTCCCAAGTAATAGGTGGAGATGCATAATATTTCAGAAAAATAGTTGACCTCTTAGAAAAACCACTCTACTCAAAATACCTGTCGCGACCGACGAAGCTGGGACTGTATAGAACCTTTATAGTCCCACTACTCACATACGCCTCCGAGATATGTACTCTGTAGAAAACAGATGATGCCTTCTTAGCCGCGTTCGAGAGGAAGAAAGGCTTTTTGGCTCCGTATGTATGGAAGGACAATGGAGGCGCCGCTACAACGACAAGCTCTATGAGCTGTACGGTGACTCGACAGACTCCGGTAGGCTGGTCATGTCATGAGAATGGTACCGGACGACCCTGCCCGGAAATCCCTTTTAAGCCGTCTACATGGACAGAGGAGGTGTGGTAGACCCTAATTGGGGCGCTCGAACGTGTGCGACATCGAGGAATGTTGCAGCAGGCCAAGACGGCGAAGCAGACGAAGCGCTTGATAAGTAAGTAAGCAAGTAATTGACCTCTTAAAAGTTAAAGTACAATGAGCTGTGGTTACGTCTTGAGAAGACTACGAGTCAAACTAGTCTTTAACATTTGTTCTTATGGATTGCGATGTCCAGACTGACATTAAGATGCGTGATTCGAATTCCTTACGTTATTAAATAGTTTCATTGAACCGTTTCCTTCAACACCTTCGATAGCTCAGTTGGTAGAGCGGTGGACTGTAGAAAATAGAGGAGGACCAGGGATCAATCAAGCAGAAATTGCATCTGGACACCTCCAGTCAATAGAAATCCATAGGTCACTGGTTCAAATCCGGTTCGAAGGAGCGAGTTGCTGCTGCATACAATTGTGCATTATTTTGCCGAAGCCGCAATGAGATGTTTTGTTTTGCTCCACTTACAACTCTTGGCGAATCACACTGGCGATAAAGCCTTCTCACCTTGTGCCTCTTGATTAAAGACCAATGGAGGTGGTCTAGCCGCGTGTACTGCTGTTGCTCTACTATCTCTTGTAAGCCGTGGCTGGAGGTGGAGAAGGTGGTCTTCTGTAGGCAATTTAAGACAGCGAACCTCGAAGCCTTCGATAGCTCAGTTGGTAGAGCGGTGGACTGTAGAAAAAATGAAAGTGGCTTAGCTCAAAATGCATTTGTGGATCACTTTCAAACAATAGAAATCCATAGGTCACTGGTTCAAATCCGGTTCGAAGGAGAAGTTACAATATTTTGAATTAATTTTTACCTACATTTTATAAATTGTATGGTTACAAATTTAACTTTCAGGATGACGTTTGACTTCTTTTGAGTAAAAGGATATGAAGCAGATCGTGTCACGAGAAAGATGTCAGACAATCTAAATCACAAATCTCTTGCACTAACCCATAAGGACTTCAAAGTGTTATTGATTGCTGATCGTCAAGAAAGTTGAAAATGATTGACAATTCCAGAGTCCTTACGTCATGGAAACTTGAATTGAAGACGATCCAAAGTTCTAATGATATGTCCACAAATACTTCATAAGCTTGCTTTGTCCAGACTAAGACATAAGCTTGAGATCCTTGATGTTTTGTCGTATTGCTAACATTCTTAAAATGGTTTCATTGAATCGATTCCTTTAACACCTTCGATAGCTCAGTTGGTAGAGCGGTGGACTGTAGAAAATAGAGGGGGACCAGGGATCAATCAAGCAGAAATTGCATCTGATCTCTCTTCCAGTCAATAGAAATCCATAGGTCACTGGTTCAAATCCGGTTCGAAGGAGCGAGTTGCTGCTGCATATACTTGCGCATTATTTTGCCGAAACTGCAATGAGATGTTTTGTTTTGCTCCATTTGCAACTCTTGGCAAACCACATAAGCGATAAAGCCTCCCCACCTTGTGCTTGTTGATTAAAGATTAATGGAGGTGGTCTAGCCGCACGTACTGTTGCACTACTATCTCGTGTACTAAGCGTCGAGTCGAGGCTGGAGGTGGAAAAGTGAGTGTTGGTGTGGGTCTTTTGTGGGCAACTTTGGACAGCGAACCTCGAAGCCTTCGATAGCTCAGTTGGTAGAGCGGTGGACTGTAGAAATTTGGGAAAGTAAAATGTAACTCCCCTTGAGCTGCATTTGCGATCATTTGCTTTCCGATCGTGTAGAAATCCATAGGTCACTGGTTCAAATCCGGTTCGAAGGAGAGCACATTAAAATACTTTTTTTGGTGCGCTTAAAACGTGCTTATCAGATATGGTGTGGGTATTATTATTTCATCATGCTCATCTCCTTCATTTTCCTTCCACAAACATACGCAATTAAAGCAACAATAATACATCCGTTCCATATGCAAAGAAACACGGTGGACAACAATAATCGTCGGGCATGGGTAGTTGGCCGGGCGAAAGGTAATAAAATTGAAAAGCAACATTCAAAATCACCCAACAACGAGCCACACGCGTTCGGTCACGTGCGTGAAAATAATTTCAGCATCGATAGAAAAGGATCACACACAGAAAGGAGAGAACACCCGAGAGCAAGTGAATAGTGATGATGATTGTCGAATGTTTCTAATTTTACAGCACAAAACCCTCCTGCACAACATCGCTCATCGCACCAAGCACACGGACAGTTTCCCGTTCTAGTGGAAGGAACCATTTTCCAGGGTACATTAAAATCCTCTCAAAAGTGCAGCAGAAGAAAACATCAAATAGCAAATGTTAATTAAACTCACCAGACTTCCGCCCTCTTCTGCTTGTTTCCCGCTGGTGTCCGGAAAATGCCGGAAAAGGGAAAGACACAGAAGGATTCGATTGTTGGAAATTCTCCGACCCATCAAGTCCCTTGTCGGCGATACACAACTGATGTATCGATCGAAAGCGAAAGTAATCCCTCGCCCGGGAATGTATTTAATTTAATCAAGCCGGAAAGGCAAGGTTTCGATTAATCGTCTGTCAACGTTGCTGCCGAAGGTCAATTGGTTTGGGGTGTCCACAAATTCCAAAGATACCAAATTATTGGGTCGTTCGAACCGATTCGAAGGATAATGCAAATTGTTGGCAGTGACCAATTTCCCAGCTCGATCAGGAAACGCCACGTACATGTTTATGCTCTGCCAGGATTTATGATGAGAGGCAGCAAAGAGATGCATAGGCGCAGCTTAAAATTATTTACGATCCAAAATATTTGCCATCGTAACTCATTTGAATGGGATGTTGATTAGTTTGGTCGGATCGTTTGGGAATTCTGGCGTATGGGCGTCCGCTTACGGACAATTGAAGGAAACACATTTACCCAATCGGTTTGACCAACGGTCAACATAATTATTTATCGATTTCGTGGCCACCAATAGGTGTTGCAGATTAAGGGATTTAATAAATTTAAAATGGTCTTTTGTCCCTTTCGGTGACTCTCTAGAGAGATCACCACT
The DNA here is from genome assembly GCA_002091835.1 of Anopheles maculatus. NCBI lineage: Eukaryota > Metazoa > Arthropoda > Insecta > Diptera > Culicidae > Anopheles > Anopheles maculatus. The sequence goes on from KZ063155.1 coordinate 62,156, forward strand.
TCAAGAAGACCCTTAAACCAGTGTAAGAATAGTTCAAATGCAATTTAAGCAACACTTCAAACGTGAAAAAGCTATTAAATGCCTCAAAAAGCTGCTAAAATTGGTTGTAATTGATCCAACAAAATAAAAATCACTATTCCCGATATCGATTTCGCAACTGTAAGCGCCCTTTCCATTAAAAACGCGTCAAAAACACGCCAATTAAAAACATCAAATAACTTTTCATCCGCGTTGATGAACTTCAAAAAAAAAGGGCACCGACATGCAATTTAAGAGCCCCGTACACGAGGGGTCACGAGCGGCGAACGCATGTTGCGCGACCGTGAAATTGATAAAGTGCCATATTGAACACATCTTTCGCCTTGCGTCAGTGAATTCAGCGTGTGATAAGCGTGCAATATTTTTAACTTATTCCTGTCCTTAAAAACGCAAAAAACCGACACTTCATAATGGCCAACAAACTGAGTGACCGGGGCACGGGAAGGCAGCACAACTTGACTTTTTAGGTTTAGGTTGCTGGGCGTCTACACTCCTACATCAGAACGTCCAAATGCCCGTAACGAATCTGTAACATGTGCTCGCTGTACTCGAGCGGCGAATGTCAACATGTGAAGTCTCAACAACGTCACCCAAAAAATAAAAGGTACACCACTTACACCACCAACATCACCAACGCATAAAAAGACCGTGGCTAATCCCGAGTGGCAGTGGAAAAGTGCTTTTAAGGCTTTTTTTTAAGTTGAGAACTACAATTCAATGAATTTCCCATGCTTCTTTAGGGAGTTAGAGCTAATGATTTTAAATACCGAGGAAGGAACAATCATAATCGCTGCTCGTTTCATGGTGTCGGAAAAAACAACGTCATCTGCACGAGTTTAAAGTGTAGGAAAGGCTCGCAAATTTTTAAAGAGCAGAAAAAGAAGGGGATTTTACTCGAACTCGGACACGGCTAGCCTTGGTCAGTTGCAGGTCAGCTGCTGTACAACCACTCGAATGATTTGCAACAATAACAACAGCTCATGTCCACCCACTTGAACGTAGGGCACACTATATAGGGCTACACATTAACCCGGGCCGGCCTTTTAACACGAGACGGTGAAACATCTTTATCCTTTGCAGCAGCAGCAGCACCATCATATCACGCAACGCGCCGCCAGAGCAGATGGTCAAGCGCCGACAGCCGAGAAAACAATCGACCAAAATCAACTCGAAACAACGGCCCGACAGCTAATGTGATTTTAAGGTAAAAGAAACCCCTGATTCCTCCTGCCCCCAGCGGGACATTAATTGGGATCGTGTTAGGTTCCCAAACCCACAAAACACGTCACGTTGGAAAGGCGTTTTAAAAGGAGGAAGCAGCATTTTTAAAGGTATCGCTCGTTAAACGCACCATGCCAGAGAATGACGGGATTCAGCTAATGATCGTTCAATGACGCAGGACAATCCTGGTTTTGTGCCGATCCTTGTTAGAACGATGATGTCACACAAAAGGATAACAATTCAATTTCGATGAAACGAGCCGTTAATTGGGTGACTTCAAACTGTTTTGGGAGACAGAGCCGTTTTGTTGGAAGAGGAATTAACTTTAAGATGGTTCCAACGCGCTCAATCTAACGGCACACAGCCTAGATCTTTTCGAATTCCGGTTAAAAATACCGGATTTATAGGAATGACAACCTGGCGCATCCACCAGGGCCATCCGACACATGGAGGTAGAAACGTTGAGTACGATCTTGTAGAAGTCAATCGAAGACACAGATATTTAATGGTTTGATGCTCTCCTGACGAAATCCTCTTATGAAATCGTCAGGAAGATTGTAGACTCTGTGCGTTATCTTCTAGTGATGGGAGCTTCGGAGTGGATTCGCTCAGGGGAGATTCTACCTTTCGGAGTCGATCCGGTTGCTCTACTCCGGTATCTACTTCATTTTGCCCATCACTATTATCTTCTTCTTCCTAGGCACTACAATCTCGTGAAGTCTTGGCTAGCTTTCTGTGACTTAGTTTTACCCGTAGCTGGATAGTCATTCTCTGCATACACTGATCTTGAGCTAGTCACCAAACGACCTGCCAGAGAAGTCGATATTGGCAACTGACGGTCCTTGAAGTACATAGTACCGGCAGAGCAAGCCAGAATAGTCGGAAAAATATTTGATGGAGAGACCTCAGCTAGAGAAAGACAAGTATCTATACGATTATGTCCTCATATACTTCTTGTTTCTTGGCTTAGTCCTAGGGAACAAGTCTAATAGACATGGCCGGGTTTCTAATCGTTCTTCAGTAAACATTATCTTCCCCCGGTTACATTTTAATTTCCCTCAAGTCTTACTCCATTTGATTGAGCCGAACGGGTCGCTGACGAGCATCTTCCTGGCAGGGCATGAGTCCTCATATACTAACTATATTTAACGGTTCCTATTAGAACCGCATGTTGCTAAAATCTACAAAACAATATCTTTTGTGGTGCGTTAAGGAATTCTACACTTGCTTCCAGCATGATACTCTTGAATGAAGAAGCCCTCGGGAGAATATAAAAAATAAGCAATAACAGTTTTCCACTGAAAGGCCAGCGCGAGTGTTAAGAACACGGAGGAGAATAGAATAGTACACCAACGATTGATTCCAGCACTGGGCCGTACACACAAGCGCATAGACATCAAGCTCGCAGAGACAACAAACCCGTCAGATCCAACGTTCGAAAGATTGTTTCCCAGTCACACGCCACGACCATGGGAACACACGAAAACAAACTGTCTCGCGGGAAGAACTACGATCGAGAGTGGAAAGCGAAAGCTAGGATATGCCGCCGAAAGACGGTGACGCAAAAAGGTCACAAGGGAAGCGGGTGCTGGGTATCATCTACCCTAGTGAAGAACAGAAGGCAGAAGAACCACACTGTCGTCACAAGCTGGAATTCGATTCGAATCGCGAACCAGAACCAAACTAACGATAGCGCAGCAAGGAAAGCGAAGGGGGAAAGAATGTCTCAAGCCGTCATCAGCAAGTCGCATTGCCCCGGTGGTTTGTGTGGCGGGGTTTTCCGAAAAAACCCAACGATGCATAAAATGCAACCGTTTCGTCAGTTTCCATTCACACACATCCAGAACTAGTCACCTTCCGGCAGACGATCGAAAGTGACCAGGACACACAGAACAAACATGTACGGGAGAAACGATAAAAGCATAATTAGCGCACCACAGTGGCCGGAGAAGGATTGTGGGATGGGAGAAAGAAACTTTTGCACAGCCTATACATACTCCGCCACGTATTCCTCTGTGTGTGTGGCTCTCTCTCTCTCTCTCTCGCCCCGCGACATTAGAATAAATGCGTTTCCCCCGGTCATGCATCGCTCTGCTACACTGCTTTGTGGCCGCGGTTCGGTTTATGGTTTTCTTCCGATGAGAAAATGCCTTCCACCGGGTTTCACCTCACCACCGGGAAATTGGTCGTCGTCGAGGCACACGGGAAAATCTGAAATCATCGGAATCGTGGGATTGGGAGAACCGAAACCGTAACTATCCCAGGCTGATGGGTGATGAGGAATGAAACACGATCCGAAAAGGGAAGAGAGACAGGACGGGAACGAACTGGACGCATCTAGGACAGCGACAAATATCACCCCACTTTTTGCTTGGTCCTTTTTAGGGTGCATTTCCACAATTGCATCTCGCTTCCCAATCGCTACCCCTTGGGTAGGTACACGCGCACAGTTAAGCCTCCCCTACCTTTTACGATTTTTGTACAATATTTAAATGGACTCTCGTACGTCTCTGCGTTTATGATGATTTGCAAACGATTAAACAGTGCAGCAGAGTTTTTGGTATGTGTAGAGGGAACAACAACAACAAAAAACCGTTCAAGGGAGGATCATATTTTGTGGGAAGCAAATAATCGTCTCATCAACCTGCAGCGGTCTCTCGGGCAGGCAAATAGGGATTTTTATTGCGTATTTCCAATGCGTATGGGAAAGCGTTGCGCCATAATAGCTGATCCATCATCCCAAGGAAAAGGGAAGGCAAGGGACGCTAATTCTATTATGACATTAACGTAATCGGTTTCATAAATTGGAGAACCAGTCTGTAGAGCTAGTCGATGAGGCAGTTCTTATTTGAACACAATATACTACACACGGAAGCGCACAAAATGCATTCCTTGTTTGCAAATTAATTAAAATGTTAAACATTCTTGGCCGGTAGCCTGCTCGTTCGGTCAGACATTTTCTTCGAAATAAATTCTTGGTCGAAAATTGGAACTCCATCGTTAGTCTGCCACAAATGCCACAAATATTTCCATTTTTGGAGCAAATACCCTTCCACGATCCAAACCCCTTCTTACCAGCAGTGCCATGCCCCATATCTGATAAGGATGAAACTGTTGCTGGTCTAAATTTCTCACACGAAGAAGAAAACTGAAATCTAGATAAAAAAAAAACGTATTTAACCCATCCACCCAACCCAAACGTGCAGGGGGAATGGAGGATTGGAGGACGGTGTTTCAAGAACATTCCCAACAACGCAAACTCTCCCACGGCTGCTCTACTCACCCGAACGGAATATGAATCCCATGTGAACGGCTGTACCGGTGGTGGCCGCGGTCTTTGCTGTGTGCTCTCCCTCTGCTTCTCGCGCACTTGCACTTGGATTGGCGGCCGCGATCCTCATCGCGATCGCGAGAGCTTTACTCTTACTACACTTTACCCACCAACAATCACAGGAGGCGTTGATTGCGTGTACACCACAGAACCGGCTATCGTGAGAAGGGGAATGAAAGTGATATTAACACACTCATCGGGATGATTACACACCAACGATTGCCGCACGTTCTCACTTCTTGTTGCTGGTGTTTTGCTTCGTCACTACGATCGTAATCATTTTTTATTCTCCCATCACACACACACACACACGCTTACCTTTTCCCTGTTTTTTCTTCTGTTTACCCCACTAGACACACACGGAAAAACACTCGAATTATCGTTACTTGTTTACATTTCCCAAAGCTTCAACCACTTCCACCTCACACGCCACTTAGAAGGGTGAGATGAGTGCATACACACGCGTGTTCTCACTTGCGTTCTAATGATGATGGAAACTGCCGGTGTACACGGAAGTGAACTATTACTACTCACTCGCATCACAGCTCACACACGCACACACGCTCACTCACCAACCCGAATTGGTGTCAATCAACGGACCGTTCTAATAGAGAAATGCCACCATTTTCGCTTTCGCACATTAAAAACCGCGTGCGTGATAGTGGGGGTTTGCTGCTCACACGCGCACGCATGTACAAAATTCTACTCCGTTCCCATAGGAATGTTTTTCCCATTCCCAGCAATAATCGGGTGGGAAAACTGGCGTGACTTATCTTCTTTTTTTTGTTGTACACAGAAGAAGGGAGAATGAGGTGCACACACTCACGGGACAAAACGGAACGGGCACCGAACGATACTTACATTTAGCGTCGGGTTCTTTCCTTCTTGTGCAATCAAATGCAGTGCGCAGTTGAGAAGCACAGTTCCGATTTCGACCGATGATCCACTTTCCGTGCCGTTCGCACGGGAATATGACATGCAGTTTGGTTACACGGGCGTCCAGTCTATGGGAAACGCGTCCAGCGTTTGGTGTCTCTGTGTGTGCGAATATTGAACTGCTTGTCACCGAGCGCAATTGAATGGCGTTTTTGGAGAATGGCCATCTTTGATTGATTTCTGTCATTGTGTGTGTGACGATCGATAAATCAGCTTCCCGCCAAGCATCATAGTAGTCGTCGCTGAGAAGCTTTTTCTGTATATGATCGTCTATTAGCAAGTTGAGAGAAATGTCTTGCAAAATTCTGTTTTTTTTATGGATGGCAGAGCAGATCATGGCCGTTAAGGAATAATTACTTTTCACTATTGCTATAAAGATTATCAATTTAAAAGAGTAAAAAAACATTTACAGACATTTAAATGGTACCTTTCTGTAAACGATTAATCAGGCGCCATCCTAAGAATTTGGAACAAAAGTTAATCATCAATTACCTTCAGCATACCGTTCTGAGAACATCCCATCTGCGTGTGTCATTAATCGGAAAGGCTGTTTCTCGCTAGAAACAGAAAATAAAACACATGTAAATCATTCATTCGCTTGGCCGCAGATGTCTCTCTTTACATTAATTGAAGTGCGTATGCCAAACCGTACCTCAACACGATTGTATGCCTTCTCGTTCCACAAATTATTTGGTGCAATAAAAACAAACGAAGAAAAACGGAGCAAACTGTGTGACCGGGGAACAATTAAACGTTCCTTTTATGGGGATTAACAACAACACAACTTGTTTGCAACGGAAAACCCCTATCGCTCCCCCAGCTTCACAGTAATGAATGCAAATGTAAAAGGCAACACATCGATTATGAAGCGTATCGGTTACAGTGTTGCTACTGCTACCACCGCTACACGGCACGACAAAATCGTCCGTTTTTCAATTGCTTTTTGATTTCAATCAACATGACACTCAACCGTACGCTTCCTGCTTCAAAAGAGCAGCATGTGCTTGTTGTGCGTTGGGAACGAATCCGCCGAAAGGGTCAGAGAGAATCCTTTTAGGGACGACTGTACAGATATACCGGAAACGGTTACCACACATCACAGTGCGGTTGCTCCTTGCCCCGGTGATGAATGAGCTTTCCCATCAGCCAATCAGCACCACAATCGATTGATCTGTCGATTGGCAATTAGAAAGCGAGAGGAACGGGATGAATGCCCGAAGGGATGATGAGGTGACACTTCATAATTGACATGATCGATTTTGATACGCTTGCTACAAATGTCGCCCTGCGTGACGAATTGGAAAACCGCTCCCAAAATCATTTCCGGCCAAGCGCCCCAAGCGAAAGTGTTAAAACCTAGCGAGATGCACAAATGCACACACACACTTTCTATGCGTTCCCCGTCATGTGCTGGAGAATCTATCCTCTCGCTTCTTCCATATGTTCACTATACGGGCCAGGACACGCACCGTCGATGATTGAGTGCACCGCGTCAAAGCACAATGTGCACATACTAATGGCGCTTGGGGACCGATTATATCGCGCGCGCGCGTTTCATTTTGTTCGCCTTCGCCTATCCGATCGATTCCTGTCGATAGTAATGTCCTTGAGGATAACGATGCGACGACAATCGTGGGCCCGGACGTTCTTTCACTGATTGCTTCTAAACGATGCAACGATTTGATTAGAGTACATAGTAAACGATTTAGAAAAAGTTTCTATTGTGTTTCAGTGCTTTGTACGATTGTTACGTGTAAAGTGGATTCCGCTTACACTAACAGAGCCTTATCCATCCATCATTACCATTGCCCGGCTGCGGTGTGCTAACCATTCTTTACGAAGCCAAACTTTGCCAATTTCGACACACCAGTTTCTGGTTCGTCGTTCTCCTCCAGCTTCCGCTTCGGTGTGCCACATTCAGCGGTTGATGTTGTGCTCGGTTGACCTTTCGGCTGTTGGGACTTGAACTCACGCATACCAATTTTGATGAGGTCCGCTTCCACCGCTTCCGGATGCTGTCTCTGCAGCTCTTCCCGATTCAGCTCGAACCAGGGCAGAAACTTCATACCACTGGCGGGCGTAGTAGTGGCGTTGCCACTGTTCTGTGGACGATTTTCATCCTGTCCACCACCAACGCTCGGGCTGCTGTTACGGGCGGCCGAAAATCCTATTGCTTTGTCGGTCAAATGCTCCAACGGATTACTGCTGCCGCTGGCACCGTTAGGGCCCGTGCCCGATGCGGGTGACGATATGCCACCAATGCTACTACCAGCCGCCGTCGTTTTACGGAATGGATTGTTTGGCTTTTTCGTGCCAACTGGAAGCGGTTTCTGGCGTGAAAGAATGGCGAAAGAAAGAGAACATGTTTGTGGGGTGGCCTACGCATAAGCATGAAATATAACTCCCAAAGTCAAGCGAACACACTCGTGCACCAGCTGGCACAATGCCATCAGGACATTTTTCGGGAGGGCTGAGCCAGAGAGAAAGGACAACTGCTGAGCTCTACTTACTATTTTTGGCGTAGCATCTTTCTTCGTGATCGCCTCAAGATTGATGTGCTGCAGTTCGTTTGCGATGGCCGCATTCTCTCGGACACTTTCCTGCTCCAATTTTTCCTCCAGCATTTCCTGCACACCGATGAAAAAAAAACATACACACACATAAAATACGATACTAACGATCAAGGTCAGCGAAATACAAAATTTACTGTTCAGATATTTGTCTTTACGAAAAAAGGAAAAAGAGAAAAATAAACTTTAGCCATGAGGATAAAAATATAAACAACAAGCAGCATCGCTAAAAAAAAGGTTTTCCTCGAATCCTTCGAACCGGATTTGAACCAGTGACCTATGGATTACTATCGCTCACACGTTTCGCTTCTACAGTCCACCGCTCTACCAACTGAGCTATCGAAGGCTTACGCTCCTCTCGCACACACGCCTTTTTTCAACACAATACCCATCACACGCTTGCTTATGCATCGTTCGCTCTCGTTATTGCACGCAAGTTAATCTTGTATCCGGTTATTCCACACAAGCAATTGCATGAAAGTCATCAACGAACTTCGAACCTTCGAACGATTAAACGCTAAACGTAATTATGAACTGATTTCATTGAATGCGAACATATCGCTTACCTGTTGCTGGAAGTTAGGCAGCAGAGGAGCCAAACTATCCGCCAAATGGGATCGTCTGATTTTGGTCGCATATTTGACCACCAGCGGAAGCAGTTGACTCGAGGCAATCGTTTCCACCAGCTCTTTTGCGCGCTGTTCACACTCATTTTTGCAAGCCATCTGTTCAGGAAAAAAAGAAACAAATTTAATTAGTTACTAGTCCTCGTTCGCAACTAGCACCACATATTTACCGCAAACAGTTTAACTGCCGTCTCCTTCATCAGCTTTTCGGCATCATTCGCTTTGAAATAAAGCGAACGCACCAGCTTATCCTCGTGCTCTTCCTCGCCATTAACCACATTACACATTGACAGTCTGAAATTTACTTCTTCCGGGACAGGTTGGGGTGTGGTTTGTGGGAACTTCGAACCACGGCAATATATCAGTTGCACAGTTTGCGTCGATTCGGACACCTTGATGATGAACAGAGTGTCTGATGCTCCTGATGATGCTCTATTCTGCAGTATAAAAAAAAACGTCATTAATAGCTGAAAGGCAAGACAATAGTAGTCGTACACACCATATTTGCTGCATCAAAAATCGGTAGCCAAAGGTTTGAAGTAGCATGATAAATGGTCAGCCGGCCCGCCGAATCATACACTACCGGCGATCCTCGATCTGAGTAACCCAACCATCGCAGTTCTGATCCGGCCGATAGCGGGACGCGTACTTCGCGACAGCGCAGCTTAAAGTTGACACACGTTACAATCATCAAGCTAATGTGTTGATCCTCATTGGCCGGAGCACTGTGATACGCCACCAGGAAGTGATCACCATACGCAGCAAGTGCAACAATCGGTCCCGCTACCGCTAGCACTTCCCGCTGAGTGCCACGAGCCGTAAACACCCGCACCAACCGGCTGTCCGTAGCAACGACGACGGTTTTATCCGATGCGGTCACTGCAATGATTTCCTCACAATCCGGCATCGTGTACGTCCACTCACGCTTACCAAAAGCAACCTGATTAATGCACACGATCTTGCTTGGTTGACCGTCACAATTCGGACTAGCCAACGCTAGCACCGTCTCACTCAGTCCTGCCATCGTGTGGTTTAGGAAGTTTTGCAAATGAATGCTATGATGCACTTGAGTGTCATGAAAATCCGCCTCAATTGAATTTTCCGCAACGGTCGCATGCCGGCGCACGATTCCAACATGATTGTATACCAGATAGCAATGTTCCCACTCGCACGGTGTGGAACCGGGCTGAAATGGAGGCTGCTGGGGGTAGGATTTTGGTACCATCCGTGGCTCATCATCATCCAATTCGGCGTCGGACAGAGGGACGTCAGGTTCCTCTACTGGACCCATAATCGCAGACTTGAGCTTATTCAGCTCGATACAGTTTTCATTCATCTCGTCAGTATCGGACTCTGCTTTTTCTGATTCTGCTTTTTCTGATTCTGCATTATCCAACACTTCGTTGACATCGTTCCTTTTTCCACCCTTTACGGCGCCCTTTTCGTCGTTTTCATCATTTTTAGTATCTAAAAATGTAAAGAAATTAACTAAATAATAAAGCTTTCCTTAAGAAGAACATCCCATCGTCATTCTTACATTCATCGAAAAGGTCATAGAACTCCCCAGGTTTTTGATCATCCTTTTCTTTTTCAGCCATTAGTACGATGTCTCCACCTTCGAAGTCCTCCTCACTGCTCTCGATGAAAATGTCCGTTACCGTGCCAACCTGTCCGTTTGCGTCGGAAATCGCAAGCTCACCGTTGTTCTTCGGATTCCATACCAGTTTCGTAATTGGATTTGCTTCGTACTGATGATCACCTTCGACGATTTTGCCCGTTTCGGCGTCCCATATGCAAACATCCCCGACTACGCTCCCGGCCGCTATATAGTCTCCCATCGGAGAAAACCCACACACAGTCAACTGCCTCGAAGGAATCGGATGAACGTATTTCTTCACCTCCTGCCAGCTTTTGGTGTTCAGCACGATCACTTCGTTTCCTTTCGGATAGGCAAGCAGGGTACCCTCTGTGGGTTCAAATGCCGGAGAAGCTGTGAAAAAAACCAAAGAAAACGTTTAAAGTTACTGCTATGCTATAGAAAAAGAGAAAACATAACCTACCAAAATATAAAACTGCCTCAAAACTCTTCACCGTCGGCAAGCCTTGTATTGTTTTCTTCAGCGCTTTGGTCTTTATGTCCCAGACATGAATCTTGCCATCACCGATACTGGCTGCCAGCAAGTCGGGGCGAGAGAGAGAGAGAGCCACACACACAGAGGAATACGTGGCGGAGTATGTATAGGCTGTGCAAAAGTTTCTTTCTCCCATCCCACAATCCTGCTCCGGCCACTGTGGTGCGCTAATTATGCTTTTATCTTTTCTCCCGTACATGTTTGTTCTGTGTGTCCTGGTCACTTTCGATCGTCTGCCGGAAGGTGACTAGTTCTGGATGTGTGTGAATGGAAACTGACGAAACGGTTGCATTTTATGCATCGTTGGGTTTTTTCGGAAAACCCCGCCACACAAACCACCGGGGCAATGCGACTTGCTGATGACGGCTTGAGACATTCTTTCCCCCTTCGCTTTCCTTGCTGCGCTATCGTTAGTTTGGTTCTGGTTCGCGATTCGAATCGAATTCCAGCTTGTGACGACAGTGTGGTTCTTCTGCCTTCTGTTCTTCACTAGGGTAGATGATACCCAGCACCCG
>KZ063156.1:0-23845 GCA_002091835.1 Anopheles maculatus
AGGGGCAGGAAGCGCAAGCGTAGAGCGCATCGCGTTCGCGCCATAGCCCACCAAACACGCTAAAGCAACCCCCGCTGGCGGTAACGCAAAGGAAGCAAGAATGCAACGGAAGCCTCCCGGGCTGCCAAAACACGCCACGTCCATCCATCCTTCTTCACCACCCGGACAGCAAACGTAGGGGTTAGCGCGAAACTGCATCACCAGCTGCCGCCCAATAAATCGAAAGGAAACTTACGGCAGCAAAAGGCAGCGAAAGGCCAACGGACAAAGGCTGTAGCTGGCGTCTTCGGTCAGTACATGGATCTACTACCGTTCTCCGTACAGTTCTTAGTGTAATGAAGAAATGCTGTCACTTTCACTACACGGTAACCGTCACTTTTGATCACTGTACACACTGTTTGCTGAGCACTGCGACACTCAGCTCGTCACCAATTAGCACACCACTAGCCGAGCTTCGGTCGAGACAATAGGACCTGCCCGAACGGATATCGCACTGCACACTGTCTAATGGCCGGCTGGTGCTACTTTCTTTTATACTATTTGCGCAACAATGCCCTGCTTTACCACTCATTTCCATCGTACAATGCGCCGCAAGGGTTGGGATCGTCCCTGCCGCAAGCAATGGTACCAAAGTTGGCGTCCGAACGCACGAAAAAAACAGAACAACTGTTTACCGTCGAAACAGGGGCAGGAAGCGCAAGCGTAGAGCGCATCGCGTTCGCGCCATAGCCCACCAAACACGCTAAAGCAACCCCCGCTGGCGGTAACGCAAAGGAAGCAAGAATGCAACGGAAGCCTCCCGGGCTGCCAAAACACGCCACGTCCATCCATCCTTCTTCACCACCCGGACAGCAAACGTAGGGGTTAGCGCGAAACTGCATCACCAGCTGCCGCCCAATAAATCGAAAGGAAACTTACGGCAGCAAAAGGCAGCGAAAGGCCAACGGACAAAGTGCCAGTCGGGCCGTACTTACGGGCCGTGCAAAGTTGGGTTGGGAAAAACGTATCGGAGGGAACAGAAAATTGTCCGAATTACGCAATGGACCGATGGTTTTTACGCGGAACTGTGGTCCTGTGGATGGGCAGCACGCGCGTGTATCGCGGCCCAAAACACGGACGAACAGCGATCGTCGCCATCGGCATCGAATTGATATCAAGTTAATTTCCACCCACAAATTGCCCGCAGTCAAACCGAATCAAATCGAAAAATGGTTTCAGGATTGTTCTTTTAAATTTGTTGCCAGTAAGAGCTCTTGAAAACGTGATGTCGCTTTGGAAAGAAAGTTCTTTCTGCCGAAGGAATTTCCTGGATTCTTCTCGTAACGATGAAATCACTTTGGAAAGGAACAAATTAATCGTTGATTAAATTATTCAACAAAAATTATTGATAAAATTAGGAACTGGTTTGGGCGTTGCTTGGGCGCGTGCACTAGTTCTGTTTCTTATGGGTAATGTAGTTTATTTGAACCGGCGAAAATGGCGATAATAAGATGTATTATTTCAACTGAGCTGACATTGGGTGAGGCAGTCCTTAAATTTTGCTTTTCTAGTTTGTTGGGTTTGTTATTTATAACCTTATGTGGTTATCCCGAGAACGAACATAACTCTGAAACCGATCGAATCGGAAAGTTACAGAAGTATTGATGCTTTTTTTAGGAACTTGTTAACAGTTGTGTCGTGTGAAGATCACCCAAATTTGCATTCAAAATTCTGGCTATCGCGCTAGGATAAGGATAATATGTACATGATGCGACAATACCATAGCATGTTAATATTTGGACGGACTTAGTTTATTTCATGATTAATTTAAGTTGATCCCAGGAGATCATTAAGTGTCCTTTGGTCACAATATCATCCACAAAAAACTTTTTACCGAAAGGTACAAATGCCTAATAGTATAGTAAAGCCAAGCGTACACCAAACGAAAAATACAGTACGATCTATCAAAATAATTGCCTGTGAAGCTATGGCCTCTGAAACATATAGTTTGACAATCAAAAACGAAGACTTACGCTCAACAGACTGAAAAGTCACGTGGGATACCCTGGATGAAAGCTAAAACGTTGTCCTGCGGATGGAAGTGGCACTATTTCGCACGCTCGAACAAATCGAACCAAACGATGTCAGGTGGAAACATGAAGTTTTTTTTCCCTAAGAGTTGTGACTCACCAGCAGCATAGACCTTTCCCCGGTGGGCTGTTCAACTTGGACAACGTCGAACAATGGGCGGCCCTGGTGGTAGATGCGACAGCGGCGGCGGTCTTCACACGGCAGAACCGGGGTTTAATTCTCATCCGGGCCGTTCCCCCATAGTGAGGACTAACTATCCAACTATGCGGTAACAATAAGTCTAGTAAGCCAAAAATGGCAGGCATGACCAAAGAGGTCGTAAGGCCAAGAAAGAAGAAGAATATCGAACAATTAGTCTACAAACTCGCTTACGTACGGCCAAGTATTTTTAATAACGTTTTGAGACGTTAAAAGATAAACACGGGAAGTACTTATATTAAAGTTGTTTGAAAAAAATAAAAAAATAAACTGTTAGTATCTACTGTAGGATTGACAATACGGCGTTAAGCCGTCATTATGGATGAAATAAATAAATCTACTGTAGGATCGTCGCATTCTGATCATGCAGTGCTTGATAATGGGGCTGCAAACGCTGCTAAATGTTTATAGATATGATATTATTATTAAGTAATATTATAAAAAACCCTCAAAATAAGCAATTGACTACATACAAACGCATAAATGATTGACTTTCAGTTACGAGCAAAATAATGTCAAGGAATTCAAGATCTATCGAGGCACAAGATATACAAAACTATCAAAAACAAAATGCAATTAACAAATCATTGAAAAACGTCCCACGTATTGTATATCTACCTTTGATAACAACCGCACAACTACAATTCATGCGCACATTAATCATAACCACGAGTTGCTTCCAAGATCGTTTCCACTGTCAATTAAGCATTACTGTGCATTTTTCCTTTCGTCGGCAAATAATAATTTTTTTCACAAATTAATCACATTTGCTCGCAGCACTGAACACGTACGTGAACGAGACGCTGCACTTGTGGCGTGCGTGTGTTCCGACAGCCGACACACTCGAATGCACATGCCACAAACTGTATCCTTCCTTTTTGCCCACTTTGATGCCACTACCCTTTGGCAATGTATCGTGCTATCAGAGGCGTATGCCGTGCCGTGTAGGTGTTGATTTCTGCCCACTAAACAAATCCTGCCAACACATACATCTATAAGAGTGGGAATCGTACAAATCTGGGCCACTTGCACGTTAGGCTAGTCGGGCAGGGAAATGCAGGAAAGTGAATCAAGAAAAACTTCCTCCTTGACTATGGATGCCCTCCGCAGAGGGCCCTTTGGCGCTTAGAAGCGTTACGAGAGCAGCAAACCCACCACTACCCAGCGTGGTGGTATCGATGGAACGGTATTGGAAAAGTTTTCTACCGGCTTGCGTCGGGCTATGCGTGGAGTATGGATAGGAAAGACTTATATCACCCAGAGCCCTGAAGAGGAAACACTTGATGGGTGGCGAACTCGTTTGATTTTCCGATTACCGGCTCCTTCACCTGGCGTTACACCTTCGGAGGTCATCACAAGTGTCGGTGTGTAAGTTTGCGCTTGTGTAGTGCTTTGAAGGTACGGCAACAACGCTTAAACTTAATTACAGTTCGTACGCATCGGAGATGCTTACAACGAGCGGCACTCATCGTGTGAACCGGTTCGAAAGTGTATCACCCGATGCATTAGATATGGTCGAGCCCTAATCGCTTCCCAACTCCCTTTCTTCGTGCATATTCGATCGAATAATAATTGGTGCGCTTCACGCACGTACAGCGTGCGATGATGGAAGATCAAAGGATGTGCGTTTGGTCTGGTTTGCTCCGGTCTTACATCGGGTACCACCTACCGGTAGAAGAGTCTGACCTGCTGGTGAAGTACTTCCGCATACTTGTCACCGAGGGATGGTGCGAAAGACGATGGCACCGAAGGCTGCTTTTAACGGACTGGTTGGATGGAAATAATTTTCAATTATGCAATAGCCATCGTGTGACAAAGTAATTTTTGATTGCACGATAAGGCATGCAGTTTGACCGGCTTAGATGTCTAGGAGTGGCATTAAGGACATCGCATGTAATCTACTATTCGATCCAAATCGATATACATAACCGAGATCAAACGTTGTACAGATCGTCGTATTTTTACACAAGAGATTCTCAAATTATTTTAGTATTCATGATTATAACATGTTTTAATAGTGCTTACTTGCTTAGTGATGGTCCGGTGCTCGTAGCGATAGCAACTTCGGTCTTCACACGGCAGGAGCGGGCATCAAATCCACAGGACTGACCCATAATGCTACGGGGAAAATTATAAAAATAGTAAGAAGAAGCATTGTTTTCTAACCTGGTCCAGATCCAGATCCAGATTTATGAAACAAATACCATAGAATAAATCCACCACCGACCAAATCTTTACTCTACGGCAGATCCTCCAGAAGTGCCGAGAGCACCAGATCCCCTGTAGTGCTTTGAAGGTACGGCAACAACGCTTAAACTTAATTACAGTTCGTACGCATCGGAGATGCTTACAACGAGCGGCACTCATCGTGTGAACCGGTTCGAAAGTGTATCACCCGATGCATTAGATATGGTCGAGCCCTAATCGCTTCCCAACTCCCTTTCTTCGTGCATATTCGATCGAATAATAATTGGTGCGCTTCACGCACGTACAGCGTGCGATGATGGAAGATCAAAGGATGTGCGTTTGGTCTGGTTTGCTCCGGTCTTACATCGGGTACCACCTACCGGTAGAAGAGTCTGACCTGCTGGTGAAGTACTTCCGCATACTTGTCACCGAGGGATGGTGCGAAAGACGATGGCACCGAAGGCTGCTTTTAACGGACTGGTTGGATGGAAATAATTTTCAATTATGCAATAGCCATCGTGTGACAAAGTAATTTTTGATTGCACGATAAGGCATGCAGTTTGACCGGCTTAGATGTCTAGGAGTGGCATTAAGGACATCGCATGTAATCTACTATTCGATCCAAATCGATATACATAACCGAGATCAAACGTTGTACAGATCGTCGTATTTTTACACAAGAGAAACTCAAATTATTTTAGTATTCATGATTATAACATGTTTTAATAGTGCTTACTTGCTTAGTGATGGTCCGGTGCTCGTAGCGATAGCAACTTCGGTCTTCACACGGCAGGAGCGGGCATCAAATCCACAGGACTGACCCATAATGCTACGGGGAAAATTATAAAAATAGTAAGAAGAAGCATTGTTTTCTAACCTGGTCCAGATCCAGATCCAGATTTATGAAACAAATACCATAGAATAAATCCACCACCGACCAAATCTTTACTCTACGGCAGATCCTCCAGAAGTGCCGAGAGCACCAGATCCCCGCGCTTTCAAGGCAGCCTACGATACCATAGATCGTACCGAGCTATGGAACATAATGCGGCAGTTCCTTTTTACTCTGCGAAGCTGGTACGGCTGTTGAGGGCTACAATGGACGGTGTGCAGTGCAAGGTGAGAGTGTCGAACATGCTGTCGGAATCGTTCGAATCTCACAGGGGACTGAGGCAAGGGGACGGACTCTCCTGTTTGCTGTTCAACGTCGCTCTGGAAGGTGTCATGCGAAGCGCGGGCTTCGACATCCGGGGCACGATTTTCACCCGGTCTCTCCAATTCCTTGGCTTCGCGGATGACATCGACATCTTCGGGCGAACATCTGCGGCGGTGTGCAAAGCGTACACCCGACTAAAACACGAAGCCGATAGGATTGGATTGAGGATCAATGCGAAGAAGACAAAGTACCTGCTTGCCAGAGGCTCTGACCGTGATAGAGCACGACTCGGAAGCAGAGTATTAGTTGACGGCGACGATCTCGAGATAGTAGAGGAGTTCTGCTACCTTGGCACGATCGTAACTTCGTAAACAACGTAAGCAGCGAAATCCGAAGGCGCATTGTTCAGGGGAATCGTGCCTACTTCGGACTCCACAAACTCCTGAGATCCAGAAGACTCCAACAACGCACGAAATGCGCCATATATCGCACACTGATACGGCCGGTAGTCCTCTACGGGCACGAGTCCTGGACTATGCTGGCGGAGGACACCAATGCACTCGCCATTTTTGAACGGCGGGTGCTGCGGACTATCTTTGACGGTGCGTGCGAGCAGGGCGTGTGGAGAAGCAGAATGAACCACGAGCTAGCTGAGCTGTTTGACGATGCAGACATCCTGACGGTCGTCAAAGCCGGAAGGATACGCTGGTTGGGGCACCTGATGAGGCCCTCATGCCCTGCCAGGAAAGTGCTCGTCAGCGACCCGGGGGTGGAGGAATGCAGCCATGGACCGAGTTTCCTGGAAACGGATTGGACGCCAGGCCCTGTCTGCTAGACGTGCTCCGTAGGAGCAGGCCAGCAAAGAAGAAGAAGAAGACCATAGTATAAAAATAGAAA
Source organism: Anopheles maculatus (assembly GCA_002091835.1). Classification (NCBI taxonomy): domain Eukaryota; kingdom Metazoa; phylum Arthropoda; class Insecta; order Diptera; family Culicidae; genus Anopheles; species Anopheles maculatus. Next base: position 6,509 of record KZ063156.1, read on the forward strand.
ACGATAAGATTGGTGTAATTGTAATATATTTTTACTACAACACAAAAGCAATAAAGATACAAGTTGTACTTGTTTATGTTAGCGTCGCCAAAAATTCGAGTTGTGGCATAGACGTTTACACAAGATCATGTATTTCACGCTGAAAATTTTACCTAAAAATAATTCCTAACGGTATAACAGATTAAAATGAAATAAAAATGTAAAAAATATTAGAAACAAACAATATAACATAACAAATAAATTTTTATTCTGCTTGTAACAGATTATCCATTTACATTTGAGAGTATAACTTGAAATTTTATAAAAAAAAGAACTTACAACTGGGCACACTGCACAACATCGCCAACAGGAAGATTATCTAAACGATTATCTGCTTTACAGTAATTGATTTGATAAATACGCGCAAATTGCTTAATTATGAATCCAATGTTTGAGCTGCAACCAAGCTCTTGTTATGCTGTGTTTTTCAATTCACGATTGATAGATCATACCAGCTTGCGAGTGCACTAATTACACGTTATCAGCTACGATCTGTACCGTCGGGCGCTTTTAATCACGGTGGCTAATAGGATGTATAAAACATTTTATCTGATTTTAAAGAGCAACGATTGAGAGCAATTTAACGCTTAGTACTGGCCCATAAGTCGTGCGAAGAAAACGTTTTGTTACGGTTATTAATATACCATGATTTCATTTAACGATAGTGTTCAGTGTGCACTTGGGGCTTTTTTTCTGAGCATAAACACACAATGAAAACTGTGCTTGAGTCATATACCTTCGTTGATCGTGCATTTGCTCTGAAGTTGCTTCGTTGGGGAGAATGGGAAAATTTTGGGACGGGTTTTCTTATGAGTAGGTTTTTACTTAGATTTTCCGAATGATTCTGAAACTAATGATCTGTATTTGTTTATTGACGAATTAGTTTGCAAGCGGATATCATCACAAACGCCGTCGATCGTCTTTCGGTATACGCCCAAATGTATGCAATTGTGTATACATTATTGCTATAAACTATTTATAGCACAGCCTAACGGCCAAAGTGTCTTTAATGTAAAGAAACACGTATATGCAGTTACGTATTTCTTTACATTAAACATTCCAATTAATAAATACGTATATTTTATGTGCTTACCATGTGAAAACAGTTATATTTTTCAAATGGTGTAAGCAAATGTGTGAGAGTTGAATTAATTCATCTTAAAATTGACAGCAGCGTCTTAATAGTTGTAATTTTTTTAAATTTATATGCTCATTTGAATACAATTTTTTATATTTTTGTAAAAAATACAACAAAAACAATTGGACTGAAACATAGTTGTTGAAGGACGAGTCGAAAAAAAAATGGAAAATTTGGACTAAGGGAATAATCCGACCAAATTAATTCAGGAAAGAGAGGTTATTATCATTTAGTTTTTCGCTTAGCAACATTCTCGACGAGACTGGTGCAAAATTCCATTTATGCTGCTCAAATGTACACAGTTTATCTGGTTTATCAAATAAAAAACGTAGGCAAACAACCATTATGGGTCGGTTCGTCCGATTGTCTTGTGCCGATTGTAGCGTCTTCTTAAGCAACCAAAGGTGCTTTTGGGACCTGGATGAGTACTGGGACTTTCAATGTTCTATACAGTTCCAGCTTCATCTTTCACAACAGGTGTTTTGAGTTTAGTTGATAAATGAGCGTTGAAGCTTAAACTGTATTGATGCAAGTACTGACTTTAAACTCAAGTTAAATTAAGTTTGAATTAAGTCGACAAAGCAAGAAAAGACAGACCAAGTCTTTACAACGTTGTCGTTCCAATTGAGTACACGATCAACGTTTGAAGATCATCACACAGTAAGAAGGATTATTGATTCCGATTAATATTTCGATCTTAATTAAATTGAAATCGAGTTAATGCGAGGAAAGCATACACATGATTTATGATCCTAAGAGCAAACATAAAAATGAAACAATTGTTGATAATAATAAGGCTTGACTGGTCCATTTTTTTATATTTATTGTCTAACCAAACTACTAAACAACATTCTTTCACACTTTAGCTACTGTTCTTACAGCAACTTGCTCTTCACATTACAAGATCATCCGTTGAGATGCTCCTACTGTGCTGTAACCGATCTCGAGAGCCCTTCGACGCAGCATAAATAACAAGCGCACCCTGACGCTCTTGTACGAACAACACAACAAACGGTAGCACTGCCATAATTGATGCGAAGATCTTCGTAGCTTTACACTTTCAAAATCCATCATCCGACGCATACCTTGACCTCGGCACGCTGGCATGCCCCATCATCATCATCATCATCATCATCGGTTTCCCAGCTCCATTGTGCAAGCGTGGCGTACGAAAATCCAAATCCCCGATGGTCATCGGAAGACATCCATCAGATGCTCCAGATGATGGGCTTTCTGTGGGAGAAGGCTGTTTTTGCATTGTGCTGTCTATTTGACATCGTTTTGCACCTACGATCGAAGCCGATCGAAACGTTCGCCAATGGTCAAGGGTCATCCGATGGTCGATGTTGGGCTGCAGGTAAAGTAGGTCATCTATTTGATCGGAGTAGCATAATTAGCATAATACAGCTCAGTGAGTTGTATCTAGAAGTGTAGTAATTTAGCCAAGCAAACTGCAAACCTCATTGTAAAGTGCGGATTAAGTTGCCCTCTCTTAGTGCTTAATAAGAGGTTCTTTCGGAACAAGGACTCAAAAAAAAGCATACCGTAAGTTTAATATTTTTTATGTTTTTTATTACATTTTTTTCATGTCTCATCTGTTTCTGCGATTTTTTACATGTGTGCTTACAGCAGTGTGTAAGACAGGGTAAAATAATTTATGTACAGTTGACAACACGCTGAAAATAGGGGATTACGCGGTTCCGTTTGACTTGTCTGGCAGCAGAAAGTCAACTCTGATTGCTTTGGTTGTGCAGAAAGAGAATGGGCGGGAGAGTGTAGCAGCTGAAGATGTTGAACTGGAGATCAAGCAGATGCTGAGTTTGAGGTTCGTCCAGTGAAGCTGATCGCTTTCGTTAGATGACGGAGTAGAAAAAGCACAGTATAAATGATCGACGGGAGATCTTTCGAGGAGATGTCGGATGTGGATGGATGCAGTACAGAGTCATCACAGCGAGGAACGTTGTTGCCAAACCGGAGGATCACAATCAAACGGTACTGGTGTGTGTGTGTGTGTTGCTGTGTCATGTGTGCATGTGTGTATGATGTGTTGGTGCATGTTTTTATCGGTGGACATCGGATCAACCGGCCCGCCCGATAAAAGCATCTCACCAGGTGGATAGCGATGGTTCAGCTGGTTCCTTTTTACCACGAGTGGAACTCAGAGTACGAGTGGGAATGAGGTTCCCAGCCGTGCGACTTGACGACGACCGGGACGTGCTTCTCGATGTACACTGGCTTCTTCACGACAACCGGGACGTGCTTCTCCACGTGCACTGGGTAGGGCTTTGGCACTTCGACGTACTCCTTATGCACAACCTTGACGGGGACCTTCACCGGGTAAGGGACTGGACGGTCGACGTGAACCGGGACATGCTTCTCGACGTACACCGGGACCTTCTTCTCGACCACAACCGGGACGTGCTTCTCGACGGTGACCGGATACGGCCCCTTCACCGGGTACGGGACGTGCTTCTCCACCTCGACCGGGTACGGAACGTGGACCTTCTTGGTGATGGTGGTCACATGCGGTTCCTCCCAACCGTGCTTGGGCGAATCCCAACCGTGCGATTCGTACCCGTAGCCAAGATCCCACAGGCCACGCTTTTCCTGCTTCTTCCCCCCCTCGGCAGGGGCTGCGGCTGCCTCGGCATCCTTCTTCTCGACGGCAGCACTCGCCACCAGGGCAATAACCATCGCAAACACTACGAATCCCTACGGATGGAATGGGAGAATGGGCACACAAAGCATGGATTAGTTATCACCACTAAAGTCGCACAAACCGCGAACCCGTTTCCCGCTCCTGTCACTTGGCACTGGAAGAAGTTCACTTTGGGGGACGAGATACATCGTCAGGACTCAAAATCCGTCCGCTCAAAACACACACCTTCATTTTCAGCTGCTTTTATCACGTAAAACTGGTAGACTCTGAACTGGTGCGAAGACCGAATGATGATTTCCCAAAACTAACTGGCCATATTTATACTGGCGGCCCGGACCGCCTGATCCCACACCTCGATGCCACCAAAAACAATGCTCACCAATGGCTCTCCTATCTCGCTTCTGGGCTTCGCTACTTCGTCCACAGGCGCGAAAAGGAGAGGGCAAACTGTGGCAGCGTGTCGTCAAATTATTCCACCAAAGATCACTTGCACTTCGCCCCACCGTAATGTTGCCGCTTGGTGGGCATTCGCTAGAACGCATTCATCTCCCTCTTGCGATAGGTCGGCAGGCTCACTACGAATTTGTGTGTGTCGCGACATGGTAACACCGTTTGTGTGTGTGTGTGTGTGTGTGTGTGTAAACAGATCGTGGGTCCCGGCCGAGTTTTTGGCGCGCATTCGAAACCTAACCTCCTAACAACTTTACCGCGTACATGTGGACATTTCCAGGCGTAAGTGGGGGACACATACAGTTTATTGAGTGTGGACTCTTGAGGACCGCTTGAAAAACGTATCATCATTGAATCACACTTACTCGCAACACATTATCTCCATTGATGGGTCGTGTGCGCTCATCGTTGGAAACAGCTGATTGAGGGCTTCATTTTAGTGACCCACAGATCTTACACACCTGTGTCGTATGTTTTCACTTTTCAATTCTCGCAATCCGGTTTCGTGGGAAGGGGGCCAGGGATGGAAGATGCTTCTAACCCTCCACCCCGGGGGTGAACATCGCACGGGGTGTGATTTGGCGCACGGGCGCCAACAAATACACTGGTTTGGAATGCGAAAATAAGTCCCGCGCCGGTCCCGCCGCGAAATTAGGCCACTCGCGCACAGTTTAGTGGCTGTGGCAGTTTCATTTTCATGCCCGGGTCATGCAACTGGTTCTGGGGCCTGTATCAGGGATGCGAGACGTGCATCGACAGCGCAGCGGCTGTTGGCGCGGAATCAGTTGATCTGAGTTTTCCGTATGGGTAACAGTGCGTGGCCACTACGTCGTCGTTGGTACCGGTTCGTGTGGTTTGTGTTTTTGCATAAACGGTTTTATCTTATATCCCCGTACGGCGAATTGGTAATGAAGTTTAATTTGTTTGCATTACAACACGGCGGCTGACAATTGTGTTTTAATCGATTGGGGGGTTTTTATTGCGGCGCAGTTTTGTTTTGTGTGGAGTAATATCGACAGGGGTTTTTTTTCTACGTTTGTTTGAGTCAGACTGAGAAAAAAATCTAAAATATATAGTTTTGAAAGGAAAATGTTGTGAAGACAATTCAAACAGGTTGATTTAAACAAAAGTTTCAAAGAGTGTTAGTTAACGTCCAACTATTTGAGTGAGTTCATGTTTTGTCCGAAGACATAAATGTTCCAGTGAATAAATTATGACTTCATAAAAGAGTTTTGTTTTCTGGATCATTGCTTTGTGCTGACCAAATCGCAAACTTCAAACCAAATTAAATAGTAAGCTTAAAGTAGTTGTCTTTTTTCTTGTTAACAATAGCTTATTTAAGTGCTACCATCACAGTTATGTGATTTTACAGATGAAGTTTGTTAGTTTGTCACACATTTATTATTAATTTATTACGTGTAGTAATAATACGCTATAAAACGCATTGTTTTTTAATGTTTTCAAACTATGTTTCAACATTATTTTTCCTTTTGTGTGTTGTTTGCAATAGAAAAAAATGCTGTAAATTATTAAAAAATCACAATATTTTAATTTATAGCACTAAGTTTAGACATTTTTAACTCTTTTCCTTTGGTTCGTGTGCCAAAATATGGAAATAATCTTATGCCACTAAATCGACTCACTTTTCATTGTTTCGTTCAACCGCTCTAAAAAAAACCGCTCTTTCAGATGCAAAACCGGCTTTCTACATAATACGGTTTGTTTTGGGCGGCTTCCTATGATTGATAAGTTGGTCTGCACCCGAGCCTCTTGGGTGTATTAAATATATGCTTCGGATTTGACAGCTTCAAGCTTCGTCATATTAGCAGTGAGGACGTTACATAAAGTGTCGTTTCAAACCGAAATTTTAACTGCAGCTAATTGGGCCAAGTTAGAGCGCTGGATGTCCATCACAAACGGGTTCTGATTGATCTTTGGCCAGCAGAAACACAGCAAGAAGCGGCGTTAAAGATATATTATCATTTTAAAAGAAATGTTAGTGTTGATCTGGTGAACTGTTGATTCCAACCGGTGCAAGATGTTAACAGGACCTTACAAGCATGCGAACATACTCTCTCTCTCTCACCGGTACACCAACCAGCGACCCTTTGGCCGGAGCGTGTAAATTACGATTTAACATCTAAATTAACGTCCAAAATTAATTACAACGCTCGCACCGTGCGTCCTCAAGCGACAGAACTGTGTCGTGCACCTCGTTTAGCACATTTACTTTAATGACACGGCTTGTGTCACACCGGACCGATTGTTGGTTTTGCCGAGTGTCGCTCGTTGGTCGCGAAACAATAACCCACAATCTGGCGCTGCAGTTTATTAAATGCACTACTTAAGCGGACGGCCATGCGCAACGTGCTGGGAAAACTGTCCGATTTGATACCGTTTATTGTCACACGCTACCACGCGTTCCTTCGCGATGGCTTCACGGTGGAGCAATCTTCTGAGCGGTAAGTGGTTCGCAACGCTTACGGGGTGAAGGCGGCAGCAGTTGAAAATCTCACGCGGGATCTACACGGGAGGCCATCGAAGGGCGATGAAGACATTTCGGAGCTGGCTTTGGTTTGAATGCAAACAGTTTTCCGCTGTGGGGCGACCTTGTCGGTAAACGAAGTCGAACGAATGAACGAACGGGCGCCGGTTTGTGATGAGGCCAAGATGACATTCGAGATAGCTGTGTGCTGTGCGCGTTGGTAAAGTCAATTACCCACGTCGGAAGAGATTGGACAATGTGGCCAAGCATCCTTGCACAGGTTTGTGGCATTGGTGTCCTTGCGATTTCCTTTTGTAATATCCACAAACATGTGTTAGTAAAAATTATGAAAAACAAAGTATTTGATAACCATTTCCATTCTTTCTGATAAAAGTGGTGACGTGTTGTAATACTAAGCATAAGCAACAAGTTAGTCGTTGTTTTCATATTCCTGGGACATTATTTTGCACTTACTTATCTTCCTTTTAGTCACAATATTTGTTGTTTTTAATTTATATAAAATTTATATAATTTTGTTATAAAGTTATTTTGTTATTAAACGTTAACTAGCGTTATTATACAGATAACAAATTAATTTCATTTATTTTTATTTTTATATAATACAAATTTTCAATTAAAAACTGTTTTTTAAAAATTTTATTAAAAATAGACACAAGTATCAAACAAGTCAATGTGTGATATTAAGCAGTTATTCAGTGTGTAGTTCAAGTTGTTTTATTGAAGTCACTATTGAATGCTACCTGATATTGGGAAAATTGTGTTAAAGAGTTTTTGGATTGATGTAGTAATATTTTAATCATTACTGAACTGAAGCATTTATTTTTAGAATTGCTTTAAAAGAATCTAATTCAGCATAAAGCTCTGCTAGAAAATATTCCATTTTATCCACAAAGTCCAGACATGTTTGGAAGATTACTAGTTCATTAGTTTATTCATTTGATTAATTGCAAGTGTATATTTTTTAAAAATAAATTGCTCTTTACTGTAGAACAATCCTCTCAGTTATGTTTGATTTATTTATTTATATTTAGTATCAACACCGCACCAGTACAACAAACCAGATTCACTTTCGTTTTTGCTGCAACTGGCCAAATTAACTGGAAAGATCGTACTGTTCACCGGTTTGCCGACTGTTTTTCTTCCATTTACATAATCCCACTATTTAATCCCTGTGCTAACTAGCTGGTTTATAGCGCATGATGAACCAGTTCTGGGGCACTGTATCGCATCGGGATCGACGTTGGTAGTCGGGATAAATTAAATTTTTATTATAACTTTCTCACCTGTTGCATAAAACGGAAAATAGGGTTGAAAACAAAAAAAAAAACAAAACCAATATTCCTTTGGAAATTAAGACACATCCTAGGTCAGTTGCTAGGAACGACTAAGCACAGCTGCATGGATTCTGTGGAAATCTGTTCATTTGCGCAATGCTAGCATACGGATCGTATTAAATTTTTGTGCACGTCATATGCAAAGTCACAGACTAACTGACCCTCTCCCCACCATGCTAGCTGATGGAAGTCATCTTTCCAAGCATGAAGGCTGCACGATGGTACAGTGTACGCACTCCTGCCCACCTTCCAGCTGCCTCCTAGCTCCGCGATCGGCTGTTCGGGTTAATTTCTGAGCACCGGATTCTATTGCACCATCGGCAATGCGAGGTTTTATGATAACTTGGGTAACTTTTACGCTTCACCAGCTCAGCTTCCAAGATCGCGCAAACCAACGAACCCATGAGGGATCGATTTTGTACGACAAACGATGAAAAGGGAGGTTTTATGATTGTGTTTTTCCTTCCATTCCAACACCGCACGCTTTTTTTCCATACGACGCCTTCAGGTTCAAACCATAAATGCCATTCTGTATGCAGTTTGATCTCGCAACGTTTTTGGAACTGAATGGAATGGTCAACATTTTCGCCTTCATTCACTGGCTCAACTCAGCTGCATCACTGCAGCAGATGCTTATGTGGGGCTACGATGGAACAGATTGGCGTTGATTGGTGGCGGTTGGCGATTGTGATGCCGGTACCCGGGAAAGGTCTTTTCGGGAGATGATGATTTTCTTGAAAAAAGTACGCCGCGGTTGATGGGCCACATCCGCCGCCTCTATGGTGTCCTGCAGCGAAAGCATCGTTAATTGGTATCTAATAATCATCGAGAAAAATCCCTCCCATGTGGTGGGGACTTGGTTGTCTTGTTGCCTAGTGAATGGTTTATTAATTTTGATGATGGCTTTTCGTGCGTCTGGCGGGGAACGGTTCATATTGCGGGTCATGGGTGCACTTAATGGGTGCAAGGTTTCGTGGGTTCGCCTTTTGTTTGCTCATTCAGATCAATCGGGTTGATAGTATTTGGTGGCAGGTCGTACACAGGTTTTACATTTCGTCACGCTTTTGTTGGTTTTGGAAGGTTGGGTTTGTCACATGCGGTGGTAGAACAAAGCAAAGGAGAGAAGTACAGGTGATCTCAACGAAAATAGGACACTTTAAAATATTGTGTGTAAAATAGTTTTAGTTTCGTTTCGTTTCTAACAAAAGCATCAGATTGAATAGAAGAAAAGTAAGACCTTGTTCCTGATCCTGGTTTATTATCGATATAGCTCAATGAAGCTTGAATTGTGCGTATGAATCTATGCTGAAAATTTTAAACTGTCCCAGTTTAGCTTGAAGTAGCTGTACGTGTTGTCGTATGACGAATAAACTATTAGATGCCATCTTATTAGCGTTTCAATTTTACTTCCATTTTGTGTGTTACGCCTTATTTTCAAGCATGCAAATAAACAGTACCATAAGTTTCATTTGCTACTAATGCTATGCAGAATTGCGTAAATACCACAACCGAACCAAACACCTTTCGATTCGATTAACCATCGCCGAGTAAGTCGCCGGGTCGACCGTTCCCTATCAATCATACCGTTCTGAGCGGACGTGCACCTTATAGCCTAAGATCTCAAAACAGACCTTCATTAGCAGCGGTTTTACATCATCACGGATCTAATGATGATGCTCGGTTGGAGAATCCCCCCGTAGAAGCTTTTACTTCACGAAGGATAGGTCGTGATCACTGATCGCGAACCAGAACTCGAACTGGCTGTGACGGCTAGTTAATGTTAAGCCACTTGTTTCACCAGTTTCTGCATCTGACCGGTTGGTTGGTGCCAACTGCAACCATACTTCGATTCTGGCGTCGTCGAACCGTGACGTACGAAGAGTTTATGATTCTTCTTTGCCACTCAACTCCTCGCCTCCCCCATTAGGCTGCTTCCCCATCGCATGGTGGTACACTTGTGGTTGAGGAGACTCGGAAAAGCTTACGTATTGGTAGGCACCAGTTTCTGTACGGCCTTGCGGAAAATGCTTTTAGTGCGTCCGGTCCGTTTCCGGTAGAATTTTTCATTTCCGGCTATCGGATGCTGGAAGTTTGCATCGTTACCATGATTGAGGTAATGCTATTGAATGGTTAGCAGGCAAGGGCAACTGGCAAGGGTAGATATAATATGTTCAATAAAATTTAGCTCGCCAAAAAATAAAGCCCCGCGATGGTTTTATTGGTAGCATTTTTTACAGTTTTGCTGTTGTAAAGAACGAAGTTATTATGTATGCACCCTTTCGATGAACGGTCACAATATCTTGACCAGAATGTACCGTAGCTGCTCGCGACGGAATGTAAGAGTGGCCTAGTCGCAGCAGAAATAATTGGACATAACTTCTCTAGGTCAGTATGCAGCGTCGTCTGTCAAGGTCGGCGGTCCCGCGAGGCGCCACTCGAACGAGCTGTGGCGCAACACTGAACCGACCTTCCCTTTTCATCGTCTTTTTCCCTTTCTGTCTCCGGCGAGGTTCACCAACACATTACCGCATGGAGTCGGTGGCGGCGGAAAACATATAATTTACATCCGACGGAAGCCTCGCAGCTGACTGACCACGCAGCAGGCTGTACGCACGGGAACCGAAGCGAGGAGAAATCATTAGACGTAACATGGTGGATTGAAGATGAAGTAGAGGCAGGAAAAAAATGACGGCAGAGCTAAAACAGTGCACTGAAATAGATTGACCTCTCAGTGGTTCGTAGTGCTCGGTGGAGAAGAGAAAAACGGTCCGATTTAAGCAGCGTGAGCACTGTGGGGTTGCGTACTTGAGAGTTTAGATGTAAAATTGGGTTAACTTTGTGTGCTGTCATTATCGAGACGTTGCAGGATTTTGATTACACGTCTCGGTAGCTTTGGATGCGATGGTAAGCTGTGTCGTTTGGATGGGTCGATTGTAGTCATAGAAATAATGCTAGCGTTAACAACAGGAGAAACAATAAATGATGTAAATGATTACAATACTCAGTTCTCTGGTGAATGTAGATACTTCGGGCAGACATGAAAGAAAAACATAACATAAACAAATGAAAATGTAGGCACATGTATCAAACCGAATGAAGTTTAGAATTGAAGGATTTTCCTGCATTATCTAATTTGATGTTTCAACGATACAGAGTATACCATCCAGAGATTTCCAACGTTTTATTTGCAAATTAATTCATAACTAGTTAAGTTTACGAACAATTTAACAAGTTGTCTTACATTTTAAAAATAATATCGGTTAAGTAACCGTTGCCTACAAGTATTCGTCTATTTATTTGGTATTGCTACCACCCAGGGCCAGAGAGATGGGCTTGCCTGTCTTTTCTTCAATCTGGCACTAGCAAGAGGCATCCGAGACTCGGACGTAGAAATTTCGGGGCATAAGCTTCAGGGCATAAGATCCTAGCATACGCAGATGCCTTATCATTGGTGGTGGTACCATCAGTGACCCTGTTCACAAATACTGCCATCAGTGTTCATAACTTATTTCAGTATTTTGACTTCATACGGAAGTCATATTATTCTCCCTTTACTGAATTTGAGGCTCCCAGGAATTTGAGGGTTCTATGTTCCTTCCTTCCTTTCAGGGGCGGCCCGGTGATGTATTCGATAGCGGCGCCAGTCTTCACACGGCAGGACCAGGGTTCGAATCCCGGCGGACCGCCTCCCCGTACGCAGGACTGACTATCCAGCTACGGGTACAACTTAGTCACAGAGAGCTAGCAATAGCTGGCAGGCCAAGACCTCACGAGGTTGTAGTGCCAAGGAAGAAGAAGAAGAAGATGTTTCTTCCTTTAACTGACTGGTTTATTTGAATCAACCATGCACTTCACTGGGGTTCAAATACTTTCATTGTTGGATAACAGTAGCAAATTAAATACGGGCATCGCATCTAACGCAGTGACTTTAGGAATATGCTACAGCTCTTTAAAGATCATTGCTGGTACTTTGCATGTTACCAACTCCATAGAGTCTGAAATAAGCCTCACTGATTGTCGACAGAGGACATTTTGAAAATAATTTTAACGAAAAATCTTTGAATCTCTGTAGCATAGCACACGAAATTACATTGAATTACTTTGGAGCGTTGCATGAAAGCATTAAATATTGCATACAAGTTATTAGAAAATTAAGAACATGCATTAACGCAAGTAACAACATTTAGAACTACATTTTAATTTGCACACAGGTGGCACACAAAATAATACGTCATAGGTCTAAAGAATGTTGCTCAAGACGTCATGGAAAATACCATTGGTAAACTCAGCGAACTTGGTTCCCACGGTTATGTTTAAGTTCGCTCAATGACAATGAGGACAAACATTAGTCATACGTGCATTGAAAGAATTTTCTAGACTGAAATATTAAACCAAACACACGCCAGTTACAATGAGCAATCACAAACCAGGTAAACAAATAGATCAGTTGCATTTGGGAACTTTCCGTAGATTAGAACCAATCAGAAATTAGCAGACAGGTGAAGAAGATTCTTATGGAATGTTCTTACACTTTTAGGCCAATCGGAATTAAGACAAACGAAAGGATCATGTACAAGAATGGAATTTTCCATTAAAAGTATTCTCACGAGCAGTCCCCGAAAAAAGGTTACAAATTAAAGAACCACCGTCCAATAAGTCAGTCTCGTTTGGACAGCAAGTGTTGTTGACGATCGTTACTCAAGAATAGCTCAAAAGTCTCGTTCGGACAGCATGTGTTGGTGGACGATCGTTACTCATCAACAGCTCAACAGTCACATACGTGCTCAACAGTTTAAATGATCAATAAAGTGTTGTGTTAATCAAAACTGAACTTAAGCGCATCAGTACAATTAGTCACATATTAATATCACAAACAAAGACATTGGCATATGTTTTCGTATCTGCAAGACCGTTTGACCGATCTGGATTATTACTCCATATCTGCTGACCGTTTATCTATATTGTTACATCTCTATGTGATAATAATGTATTCTGTCGATATAAAGCTTGGAATCGTTTTTGAATAAAACCCGATCAATCTAACTTCATTGGCTTATTAAGATATTGAACATGGAATGCGATAGTACGCGATTGATTTCGGTATGTAAGTAATTAATTGAACGCTCTATCGATATCTTGAGACATGCAGCTATCCTAAACAAACCCGAACAACATTTCTCGTAATGACTGCGTAGCTTAAGGTACGCGTGCTACCTTCAAAAACAACATTAACATGAACACCGTTAGGTTCGAGTATGCAAATGCTAATGTTGGTACACGTACCGCTCGTACAACACTGTTTGTGAAACATGAATGAATTTATAACCGGCATTGCAACAACTCTTCCACGCGCCTAATGTGCTGCGTTAAAAACCGGTAGCAATTCGATCGGTATGAATATCGGTTCGCTGTCTCCTTGAAGATGGAAATATGTCATTTCCCGTAATTGGATTTTGCTTGTGCGGGTGAGCAAAAAAAAGAAACAATTTAGTACTGTTTAATCTTTTTAAGCATGTTAGAAAAGCTAACCTGTACCTGAAACACTTTTGCAACAAACATTTATGCAAAATTGATGTCACCGGTTTATGCATCATTTACCATCTTGTAAAAGTAAATGTGCCAAAATATGCAAACGGTGTCGCACGGTGTTCTCTGCCCACACCTTGTCTACACGATCAGTTTGAGCTAATTTTCACTTAGTTAAGTAGCAAACTTGATGGCGTTAATCCATGCGGCCGATTTAACCACGTCGTTCGCTTAGGTGTGATAATGACGAAACGTTTCCAGTTGCGAATTGTGTCCTCGTCACCTGCCGTTCCCGCTTGCTTTGTAGTATGCGCCAAACGTCGCATGCGAATTTCACGCAATGCGCATCGTGAACAATAGCGCTGTTGATGGTGTGATTATCGTACCATCGAAGATGGGAAAGACGGATAATGATAGGGTTCCGTCGAAGGAAAAAAATTGGGCCGAGAGGGTCGGGGTGTTTCCAAGTGGAAGGGAAAACCGAAGCGTCACCGAAATGGAACGCAAATAAAGTTAAACGTAACGATAAGCGACGAACTCAGTCTTTATTTGATAGTGATCAGCATGGGGTTGAAAAGTTTCTGGTACATGGATTTTGTGTGTGTGTTTTGTTTAAGATTTATTACACCAATTTTGCACTAGTTTACAGTGCACATTAAGATGATTAAATTTCCTAAAATCCTTAGGATAGGTTGGCTAGTCACGTCGCGAAAAAAATGCCAGGCAATCTAACAATTGATGTACTTTAAGAGCATTCACTAGAATCGATAAGAGATATAAATTTACACTTAAGCTAGATTAATGCTTTTAAAATACTAAACAGGATTAATGGAGAAGAAAAAATGGAGTATAATACAATTTATATACAAAACCAAACTCTCTTTAAGTTCTTAGAGTTTATATTTAATCCTTAGGTTTACAGTTTTGTTTCATTCCAGAAGCGTATCTTTTCGTTTACTCTTCTACATCATTAATCCTAAGCGAAAAAATTAAACATACTCGCACTTTTCTTGATGAATATTTGATATTAATTTGTTTCATTGGTACGCATTTTGTGCAAGCCAGTTTAATCGTGACAAAGGCTTCATCACCTTAGCGGCACTGACACTGGGAGGTGGCAATAATGATGACGATGAATCAGCCACTCAATCTGCATGATGGATCTTCCCGCTAGCCCATCACAACGCTTCTCATGTTGCAGCATTTTATCCCGCACTCTATCAGCCTGGGCTGGAATGCCGTGACTGTGTCCCAGGGGGTTTTCTTTCTTTGTGTGTTTGACTGCGTGTGAGTGTGTTGTTGTGATACTGAAGTTGAGAAAATTCATTTATTTTATTTTCATTATCCCACCATCAATCCATCGGTGCAATCAATCGGGTGTCGGTACTGCGCAGTTCTCGCCGATCGAAAGGAATCATCGGAGCGGCACCAGGGTTGAAAGAGGAGGCTCACAAAATTGCAACAGCAACGGTAGCGAGAATGTGTCATCTACGAACTGAACTTTGCCGCATTGCAATCCTCGCGCACTCGGCTCACAAGGCTAGTGACATTTGGTATGCAGCGCAAGAACCGCATCAAAACATGCTGTCCGCCTGTGTCTCGGCGTAGCAACGGCACAACTGGGCAAACCTGGCGGAATTGCAATAATTAATTTACATAACACACTGACCGACTGCAAACGTCGGTGGACAGGCGCCGGTGGAAACGATACCAAGATGCAAAGGCAGTGGGTAAGGAAGAAAATCCACCACCGGGAGCATTAAATGCGTACTTATGCTGGGCACTATTCCAGGCACATCGCACTCGTATCTGTCACAGTGTCCTCCCGACCATCGATTCAGCCCACACGACGTCAGCCAGTTGGAGGAGTGTAAAAGGAGTGGTAAAAGGTTTTGGGTAAGTTTTTTTTTTACCAGAGTGACGATTTCTCGTTCCGCCTCCCAGACGGTGTAAATCCTCACTGAGTTGCAAGACGTTGTGAAATGAATGAAACATGTGGCGAGATGATAAACGGTGAGAATTTTATGGCCGTAGGTGCTGTGAACTGATGCATATTGCAGAACAACTATTTAATGGTGTGTTTTTTCAAATAGATAAATAAAAATAACCAATGATTAATAATTTCTGAGATTGATTTTTGTTAAATTAGATAATTGTTTAGTTTATTTGAATTTGAGCGTTATTTTTCTTATGGATTTATGCACGCTTGCAGTCTTTCGTTGATTCATTGCTGATTAGTGAGTCTTGAGAATGGAAGTTGTTGATGATACGAATCTATCTATTTCGTTAAATATGCAGCATCGGACACGTCAATCACACTTGTAGCACTGCCAGCAGCATTTATGAGGATCAAGATCAAGACATCAAAATTCAGGATGACAATAAAATCAAACCTATTATGTCGTAAGTTGACAAATCCTTCGGAACGAAAGAAGTCATCGGAATTCCGTCTGGATATTGTTCTTAGATAAAGTGGATTCTTGAATACACCTCCAAAGTTCCATCACATCAATTTTGAGACTTTTTTATGGAGACCCTAATCAAAAGCTAGTTATGCGCCTTTGACTGATGTAGAATCCTGGACCTATAGACATTTGAAATCTGTCAATATTTCGCGCAAATATTATTCATTGTCGCCATGTTTACTTTCAACATTGATGTTCTTTTCCATGGCTCCGATTGAGTTTTCTGGTCTCAAGCTCCGCTTCTGATAAGTCTCGTCGCACTAATGTAGGATTCAAGTAATTTTTACGAGGCTGCTGACTTCATTTAAAAACATATCTATCTCATGAATTTATGTTTATGTTTGTCCGTCTTTAGCAGTGCCGCGTTAAGAGTTAATTTACTGTGCTGTGGACACAGGCTACAATGCCCTTTTGAACAGTAAGATCTGTTGGTAGACGAAGTCCTTAATCTTGTACAACTTTAGATGACGAGTCCACGTCGACGTTGAGGTCTCTAGGACGACGGAATCTTTTGGTAGAAGATGTGTTTTGCTCTGTTGGTTGTTCTGGACGACGAGGCCCAATGGATAATGAAGCTCTTTGGATAACGAAGATATCTTATGCAAGACTTGCAGAATTAGAATTAGAAATTAAATAGTGTTTGTTAAGCCTTGATTGGACACATTTTTCAATATAAGTTTCGGCAACAATTCGTCGATGAGCCGTTTCCTCTATAAGCTTAAGCTTGATTAAATAAAACAATCTTATTTCTATTTCAATGTTCGCTAATTTGGCGAATTCGTCATCAACTCAATCATCACTACGAAGGCTCAGATATCAGATCTTATTGTTTTCCTCTTTTCTCTCTTGGCTAGGGTTCAATCCCATCGTTAACGTTAGGCCATTGGACTCTTGCAACGAGCTCTTCGGAAAAAACCGGTCGCCCTATTTCGTTATTGAACCTGGCCGATGAAGAAACAAAGGAAAACCCGTACAATATAACCGATCGTTGGATGGAGCTTACGATTTAGCAACCAGAGGGTACGCCAGCTGGACAAACAACAACAATAACAACAACAACAATAACAACAACAACAACAACAACAGTAACAACTGTCATGCCACGATTATCTAACGCGAAAACTCAAACAAACGACGCTCCTGACAGCGCCGTTTTTCACAGATAAATAATAACCTATCAGCGTAGTGGGAAGGGATCGGCACCATTGCAATTGGGACCC